>ML849911.1:14724-32429 GCA_009831015.1 Picea engelmannii
TGAAACCCTAGGGAGCCAACACACAAGTAGGTTGTGGCTTCATGTCCCCATGATAAAAGCTTATAGCCATTTGATTTGAGAAGTTTTAGCCTAGCCATAGCTACACTAGACTTCCTCTCATCTTGAGTTAGTTTTGAGCACAAATTGAAGAAAGAAGGCGTCCTAGGCCTAATTTGTTTTACACCTAGGGTTTACTTCTAGGGTTTTGAAAAGCCTTGTATTTAAGCAACACTTTTCAGCCATAGATTTGTGTCCATAAGCTAGCAGTTTTGCCAAAGGAGTCTTAAGGAAAGAAGAGGAAGCTTTAGGCCTAGCTTTAACTACACCTAAGTAAGTCTTTTCTTCTTAGGGTTTTAGGATTTGGTGGCTTTGCCATAGCAACACCATCAAACCCTAACCCTCTTGTCCTTAAGTTTAAGTTGTCCAAGCCATTAGTTTCACTTCAATTGACTCCATTAACCCAAGGCACTAGTCTAGAAATAATCTTGAGCTTGTTCATCCTTAAGATCTCTTACAAACACTCTTTTATTTGAAACCCTAACTAACCTAGCGTCTAACCCTAGCTGTTTTACTAACCCTAACCCTAGAGGTGACGTCCTAGCCTATTTCAACTTTTGTTTGCTCCAAAAATTGCGGCTAAGTCATCCTAATGCAGCCATAGAGGTATTAAACCTTTTCCTTGGTTAAATTTGCAAAACGTTACCTTTTTGGCCTCTCTAACCAATCTGATTTAGGGCTGACGTCATAGTGACAGCAGCAGATTTATAGGTGACGTCACACATTTTGATCTCTTGTTTTGCTTGCAACGTTGTGACATTTGTCATCTTATTTGATAGGTTTTGAGCTATTGACCACACCTGTAAGCTTGTTTGACAAAACGTTTTTCTCTTTGCCTTTCAAAATAACTCAATAATAGGGCTGACGTCACCCTCTTTTCTGCATAGTGACGCAGCAACAATATATGTGTATGAGCAGATTTGCATTGTGGTATAATATCAAGGACTTGATTTCACACATTGAATGCCTTTATCTTTGTACTTATTGAAGAAGTGATATAAGCTATTTATCTTTGTTTAATAATCATTGACTTCGTCAATAATTATATCTAATCAGTGCTCATATGTATATTTGAAGATAGTCATTGATATTATGAAGTACTAACCCACTGCAAGCACAATTTTCTAGCTTTGTTTGTCTTGTCTCGCAAGCAGGTGCCTCATCAGTGGAACATCTCCTTTGACTATCTCATCCTTGGCAGTAATCTGTGAAAGGGATTCTTTAACTTGGTCCATTACCCCCTTACCCCTTCAGAAACCCAGATTACATAGGGACGTCTCCCTTGGACTAGCCATCCTAAATTGAAAGAGCTCCCCATTGAGGTAACAGTGGGTAGGGAAGCTCCTGTTACGCCGGTTTTAAGCCTTGACTCAAGCTGCCTAAACCCTTCCTACAAACCGTGCGATAACAGGATGCAAACACATTTTTAATCATTTTCAGATTTGTTCCTAAGTGCAGAAAATTGCGTTAATAGGAACATGCTCCCAAAATCTGGGAGCGTGCTCTGGGTAGTTTTAGGATGCTCCCTGCCCTTTTCGGAGTTCCACGCTCACTGGGACACTCTCGGAGCTTGGGAGTGTGCTCCCAAGGAACTCCCTGAACACTCCCTAATGGTAATGTTAAATTCTTAAAGTAAAAGGATAAAAATGAAAGCTAAAGGAAATGTCAACTTATCTTTCATTTTTATCCTTTTACTTAAATTTTTAACATTACGATTAATTGTTTTAGGATGTTTGAGAGTGGTTCCAACCTCATTGGACTTCATATGGAGAAAGTAGAATTTCATATCCCATTCAAAATTCAGTAGACTTAACAGTTTTCATGATTTCAGGATTGAGGGGATTGCAACATTTTCATTGGATTTTATAACATATGAGGGTATGCGATTGGCATTTAATCAAAAGCACCAAGCCCTTTATGTACCCCAATGTTGGTGGTGTTGATTGTTAAACTCCTTTGTCATGGCCTTAGCAAAAATGTATCCTTCACTCAAACCATAATCATTGATTAGGCATGTTAAACTTTTTCTACCATATTTTAAGGCTAGGATTAGGTAGTTTCATCAAAATTGGGTGGTGTTGATTGATGTTCCTAGAGAATCGAGGTAGAAGCAAAGGCTAGACAAGAGGCAAAGGATGAAGGATGATACTAATGATGTGGATCTCAATATAAGCGACGGTGGAACATTGCTTGTCATTTATGTTTGTCATTTAAATGTTCTTGCTTGTTTCTTCATAATGATTTCTTTCAAAGTTTCAATATAATCATTAATATACTATGGATGGTATTTCTAACTTCATAATAATGTAGTATTCATCTACAAGCAACATAAATCTGCATGTTTTCATATATTTCGCAGCTAATTTGTCTTTCTGCATGTTTTTCTTAATATAATCGCAATATATATATATATATATATATATATATAACAAACACTCCCGGGATGCTCCACTCTTGAGGATTTTTGGAAAATGATGCTCTCGAGTCTCGACGCTCCCACTCCATAAAATGCTCGCGTCCCACTCCCACTCCAGGAAACCTTGGTTACAACTATATGGTCCATGGTTGTTTGGTTTGGTCCATATCCAAACCTATTTATAGATGGTCCCTCAGATCGGTCTATCACTATCGGATCGTGAAGATCATTTGTGCTTCAATGCAACGATGTCTTTAGACACCATCACTGCATTTGGATCCTTTGTTTTCCTCTGTGGTTATTTCCTGTCCCAACAACTGGCTCATCTGATGGCACTCTTCATCGATCACATTTTCACATTCAGAGCCATTATTGAGGAGGCTTGTTATTGCTCTTTGAAGGTTTACTGTTGTTTTCTAGACTTTTTGAAAGCTTTTGACACAGTGCCACATGAGGCTCTATTCCAGAGACTTTGCAGCATCAACATATCTGAGACCCTCCTAGAAGCCATCATGAGATTGTATGAGTCAGTTTTGGGAAGTCTCAGGTTGGCTCACGACCTCTCCGACTTTATTCAGAGTACCATTGGGGTAAAGCAAGGATGCCCCCAGCTTGTCGATCATTTTTGTGATCTATGTTGATGAGCTAAAGTCTTTCCTCCATGACCACATCCAGGATGGAGATGGTTGTCTCCTTCATCAGGTGTTGATCTCCTTGCTTCTTTTCGATGATGATATGATCTTGTTGGCCTCTACTCCTGAAGGACTACATAGGGAGATTGATGCGCTAGCCAGTTTTTGTGACCTCCGATATTTGACGATCAACTTGGGAAAAACCAAGGTCATGATCTTCAATGCATCCAAACACCCTCTCACAGACTTACACTTCTAGGGGGAAGAGATTGAGACCAACACAACTTACACCTACCTAGGGGTCTAGTTCACGGGGACTCGCTTTGGTATGCGGCAAGCCCTCCAGCCTCGACTCAACAAAGGGTATGGGTCCCTAGCCCTCATCGAGAGACAGTTCTTCCAAGGTCAATTTCAGGACATCTTGCCCAAAATCTACCTTATGGAGGCGATTATCAGGCCCATGGTACTCACAACTCGGAGATCTGGGGACTAAGCTTGATACAGATAGATTGGGCTCGGTTGGAGAGAGTTTAGACCTTGCATCTCAGGCGCATCATCAAATGCAAACGTACAATTCCACAATCCATTATTCAGGTAGAGTTTGGTGTCCAACCATTTCACTTCGAGGTTATCTTTCGCTTGATCTCCTTCATTCATAGAGTTAGATCTTTCAGGGACTCTACTACTAGGAGAGAGTGGTAATCTTGCACTTTGCTCCTTAGAGGCCCTTGCCTCATATCACTCAATAGGCCGCACACGAGGTTGGTTTTCAGAGGCGTATCGGCTTCTAAAATCGATGACCATCTCCCCAGAGTGTCTTCCCCCCTTCAAGTACTCCTTAGATGCGCTGGTCCATCTCTTGCCGACTAGATGGATTGTGAACCGAGACATCCGAGAGGACATTTACAGATTATATATTCAGGTCACTTGGACTTTACCATCGACGAGCCTAGGCTCGAAGATGTCTTTCTACCTTTAGCACTTTCTAAAGTTGCGAGATGGTATCATTGTTTGCCCCTCGTACATGTACAAACATTGGATGTACTCACTCAGGATCCCTCTGGGTCAGCTCAAGGTTGGTTCTCATCGACTCCGAGTAGACACTGATCACCATATCCAACACTTTGATAGGGTCTACCAACTGTGTCACCTACAAGAGCCAGAGACAGAAAGGCACCTCATTTTTCGATGCCCCGTATACTATGAGATCAGAGGACGTTACTACTTGCTCTAAAGGGACTTAGGGGGCTCCCTCTCTACTTTCTTCCAGTATCAGGACCAGAGGTGTCTAGCTCTTTTCATCAGGGAGATTCTCAGTCACAGATCCCATCTCTTGCATGCCCCCCCCTCACCCAAGGCAGACCAGGAGAATCACCTCTTATTTCCATGCCCTTCCATCAGATCGGAGTAACAAACGACAGTCCGAGATCTGGAGTACTTCAGACCGTAGAGTGGTGAGACTTCAGGTCTCCTCTCAGCCTGCCCCCTAGGAGATCGACCGATATGTTTGAGACCAGTTCGGATATGCAGGCCTATACATCCGACCACACATCCTCATAGTGATAGGGGGTTCAATGCTAGACGATTTCAAAGCAGGGCACCTCTCGCTCCTCGTATTGCCTCTTAGCCCTAGCAGAGCAGTCAGAGATCTAATCAAAGCTTCTTTCCTTTGACTTCGGATGGTAGGAGAATTGAGCTTCCTTGCCCCTACATCCCCCCTAGGGTCATGCAGCCAGAGCCCCTTATGATACTCGAGGACTCCGACAATGAGCCAGTGCGACCCCTATCGCCCCCCTCACCATCTGTCATTATATCCAAGATACATTGATCTCATTGGCCCTATTTTCAGAGTTTCAGAGTTTCAGATATCTCTCCCTCAATGAGTTTTGAGTTGTCCAACCCCTACTATGGACATTCTCACTTTGTATCATCACACTTATGGCATTGTTTTATACACTTTATTTTGTCTTTTACTAGGCCTAAGGCTTAGCCTAGTCGGATATTTACCTAGACTGTACTTTCTGTTTTCTTTTCTATATCTTTCTCCTTTTATGGGAGCTGCTTTTGCACTCCTACATTGTACTCACATTGGATGTATCCTTTAGTCCCATTGACCTACTCTTTGTGGTCATTCGTTGGACATTAATAAGATTATCTTATCTTATCTTATCTTATCTACCCATTGGGGTTCCTTCCTCCATGATGTCCTGAATAATTTGACTCCTGGATGGAGTTTTGTAAGTGAAGAGCTGTCCCCCAATCCAGGTAGAAATATTTATATGGATAAACTGTGCTAGGTATTGCATTATCAGTACATTGCCATTATTACTGCAATATTTTGTGGCTTGGTGCTTTCACTTTGTTTGTATCCTTGCGAACATTTCTTGTTCCTACCTTATGGCTTGCTGATGAATTCTCCTCACTGCTGGAAATCCTTGTTATTCTCCAGCTTCTTGATATTTTTCTGTTTCATGTGAAACTTTAAAATAAATGAACAAAAACACCCCTCATGTAGATTGGCTCATATGTCTGTTACAAACACCTTTTATCAGCATGTTTAGAGTTGTTACATTGTCCATGTCAGTATCTTGACATTAAACTATCTCATCTCTTGGCACTCTTCTTCACCCATTGGGGTTCCAGTTCCTTCTTACATGATGTCCTGAATAATTTGACTCCTAGATGGAGTTTCAAAACTGAATTGCTGTTCCCCAATCCAGATGAAAATATTTATGTGGATAAACCATGGTTGGTATCATATTATCATTGTACTTTGCCATTATTATTTCTATAGTGCATGGTATGATTCTTTCATGTTATTTGTATCGTCACAAACATTTCTTGTTCCTACCTTGTTGCTTGCAGATGAATCCTCCTCACTGCTGGAAATCCTTGATATTCTCTAGCTCTTGATATTTTTCTGTTTTATGTGAAACTTCGAAACAATTGAACAAAATATTATGTATAGCCATCTTATTCATGAGAGTGCACATCAAAGATTAAATCGAACATTTCTAGTTTTGCAGAGACATTCAATACAAAATAAAGATGCTGCAGTTATGTTCTCCTTGATTTTTGATTTTTTACTATCACAGAATCTTACCAACTGTATTGCAGCGTCTCAGTGGTGCAGGTTACTGCTTTTCTGCATCCTTGCCACCTTATCTAGCGAGTGCTGCAATTACAGCGATGGATGTTTTAGAAGAAAGTCTTGAGTTGCTTGTCAGATTACAAGAAAATGTTACTCTTCTATGGGAAGGTTTGTAATTATCTCCTTTCTTCAATAGAAAAATTGTAAGACGGTTTTAAGATCCAGGAGTATGGGGTGAGAAGTATGGCTACAGAAAAGGAAAATTCCAAGGCCTTAAGGTAAGGAAGGGCTACAAAAACTCATATTCTGCTATTATTATATTTTAAGTATGGCAGATATGCACATGGCATCAGTGCATCTTTCATCTTCTAAAGCATGTTTAGAAAAAAATGTTGAGAGTTATAATAGAGAGAAAGGATTGAATGAAACCAACCAACAAACCCTAAATTTGCACAAAGAGAAGATAAACCAGCACTAAGGAAAAAGATAAATTTGCTGTACTGTGAAATGGAATAAACCAACAAGTGTGCCTTTAGAGAGAAATCATCCAAGAACACTACAGCACAACACTTGAGAGAGAACCCTTGAGTGTGTATTTGTACACAACTGAAGAAGTTAAGCGCTCTCCATGTTGCCGTCCTAATACACACTTGCAAACGTGAGCTAAGTCTGTCTCACTTAGTGTGTCCTTGGAGGCACAATGCCTAGGTTCACAGCCCACGCTGTCACTTTGACCGGAACCTCTTCCGTTTAGGCTTACTCCCAGGGAAGCCAAGGGGGGTAGACCCTAGTTTCTAGATAAAATTTAGAGTTTAAGTTCTAGGAGTTGATTATAATTTGTTAAAGTTTTGGGGGGGAGTCTAACCTATGATGCTAAGGCAGCAATGCAAGATGCAAGGTTAGTATGTCAAGCAAGCCCTTTCCCTAAGTCAACTAAGACTAGTGCCTAAGGTTGGGCAAGGGGTCAACTAAATGTAAGGGCGTTTTGTTACAAGTTACTTACAAAGATTACAAAAGAATATTTATTCACCACAAGACTAGATACAAGTACTTACAATAACGAATGCTAAATACAAAATGATACAACACAACAAGCTAACCATGTTATTTCAATGTGTAGGATTTAAAGAGGATCAAGGCATTAACATCATCAACACATTAGGCCTAAGCATGCCCCAATAGCACTTACTCTATTGGACTACTCCTCAATGGCAACATCAACATTCACAAGTCAAAGGAAAACTTAGAAGATTTAAAAGTTAAGGCACAAGTATTCCACAATGATCATGGTACTCAACACTTTGTTATTTAACCCGCAAGGTATTATTAGATGAAAGATTGAATTACAAGTATTAAGCCCAAGGTTTAATTACTTAGTGAGTTAAGGGTTCTCAAGATTGAAAATATTTTATTACCCTTATTAGATGTTTCACCAAAAACCTCCTCCCCCGATTGCCAAGTGGCTGTTGGATGCTCAAGAAGTGAAGCAACGAGGCCCACCCTAGCTTTGCAGGTTAGCCCAAAGAATTGAGTTTTTACGGAAATGACGCTCCTTTGCGCCATGAGACCGTCCCCGGCCTATCACCTTCCGTTGCCCTCCTCAATCCCTGTTTTAGATGGTGAAGATGGTCGTTTAAAGTACCCTATTAAGTCTATTAAGTATGTATATCAATTGGTTAGACTTTTAGGTGTGTTTTAATGATTTTATGATGCCTTAAATTGGTGATTTAGTGTCAAAACCAAAACTTTTATGAGGTTAGAAAGTGTGTTGTTTAAGCATGAACATGAAGAGCATTAACACATATAAGCAATGTGAAAGCAAGAGGAATAACGATTTAGTTCATCACCATGCATTAGATCATTAACATGAGTAACTTGTTATGAAAGAAAACTAAAGCACAAAGCAAGAACAACTTGCCCAAGGGAGAAAGAAGAAGAAGCTCAAGCTATTCACCACTTATCTTATGTTTGTTTTAAAGCATTAAGAGCAAAGCACTAAATACAAAAGAAAGCTTGAGAGATTTAGTTATATGCCTACACTATCAACTCATCAACAACACATTCACTTAAGTATGGTGGCGAATGGCCTTAAGATGTTACAACATGAAAAAAAAAAACATTTACTAAACTATCAAAGCATTAACCATTCAATGTGTGTTGGATTAGAGCATGTAAATGAGATAGATCTTTAAAATATATATAACATGCAACTAGATCTAAATAAGTTGATTATGCCTCAAGGGCTTAAGCTTAAAGATTAATCTGTGAGAGATCTAGATCTAGATTATTTTAACCATTAGAGCATAAATAGATCAAAAACACATTAAAACCCTAGCCTCACAATTTGGGGTATTCCTCTCCCAAAGTGTAGGTAATTATTAACTTAGAAGTAACTTGGAAAGAAAGAGAGAAGAAAGAGAGAGAAGCAAGCAAACAAGGCAAGCAAGCAACCACTACAAGAAGTTCACTAACCCCACATCCTAGCTTAGGAGAGTGATTTAGAGATGAAGAACTCAAAGCTAGATCTTACCCAACCTCACACGTGGGAGGTAGGCCGTACCAATTCTTCTCCCAAGCTATGAGCTACTAAAATCAGCAAGAAGTGAAGGAAAATAAGCACAAGAAGCTAGAAGAAGTGAAGAGAAAGGTTGAGAATGTTACCCACTTGAAGAGAAGGGTCTTGGAGTGTTGTGTGGCTATTTTAGGGCAACTTAACCCCCTCAACCAGATCTGAACCTGCAAAAACCAGAAAGGTATACTTGTTAGAAATGCTACACACAACAAGCAAAGATGAAGAAAAAATTCTGTTTTTGGTAGAAAATTTTCACATAGAAAATTTTATGAAGAAAGTAGATTTAGATGACCATTTTAAGATGTTAAGCTAGCTGAAATATATATGAAAGGACAACAAGAAAGAATGAGAAAAGAAGATAAAGAAAAGAGGAGCTTATGTGTTTTTTAAGGGAGGACTCTTCCTTGAGACATTCCCAATAAAACACTTGAAGCCAAACCTGCAAAAACTTAGCAAGATCTATGCATACCAAGATAATATGGATGAATGTGCTAATAAGATGAAATACTTGCACCCTATCTAACAAACTCACATATATAGATCTACAAGAATACTCGTTGTTAGATCTACTCAAATAAAATACTTTACCCAAGATCTAGGTTATGCATAAATCAAATCAAATATATACAAGTTTACCTCACATGTAGCAAGAACAAAAATACTTGTTGCTCTTCCAATGATCCTCCAAAGTTTCTCCTTTATATTACTCAAGAAAGGGATCTTGGAGAAATACTTGCTCCAAACCCTAAGAGCCAAAGAATGGAAGAAAGATGGAACAAGAAAGAGAGATAGAGAGAGGAAAATCAAGTAGCATAACAATAGTTCAAGATATGGTAAAGAGGAAGTGAGGAGAGGGATCTATTTATACTTGGAGAGGCAAACTCACCCCTCTTGGATCAATGCCAAGTGTCTACCACCAAACACAAGTTAGAATCCCAAGGGTAGGGCACACCATCTAGGGTTTGATCACATGGATCAAGGATGTGGATGAGTGAGAGAGTGTTGGGATCAAGCAAAAAGGTAAGTGGGAGGCTAGGAAAGGCATGCCAAGGGATATAATAAGTCTCCCCTTAATTTTTTTTATTAATTTTTCACTTTTTGGAGACTTTCTAGAAGGGAGGCACACCACTCTAGGCAAAGTGACGTTTTTGCTTAATGGCTAGGTGAGGGGGTGATGTGAGGGTTGGAAAAGGTTAGGAAAAATCTCTCTCACCTTTATCCATCTTTACATCACCCTTTTAACTCATTATTACAAAAATTACATTTTTGCCATGTTTGGACTTAACAATTAAAATTGTTGTTTTTGACTGACCGACACTCCGGGTGGACAAACCCATAGCAAAAGTTGTCCGACTGAGCTGAAACTTGGTCCAAGGGTGTAGTGGGTCTCATTCCATTTCTTTTGAGCACAAATACCCCTATCAAAAGTCCAAGGACCTAGTTTTTACAATTTTTGCTCAAAAATAATTAATTAATTAAATAATTAAACCTCCAAACTTAGGGAAATTTAATTAAAAATTAATTAATTAAAAAAAAACTAATCTAGACTCAAKGGAATTCCGCGAGACTTTCTAAGATGTCTTGCATGGTCATTTACATCATTTCCTAACAATAGTTACCAGAAGATACACCCATTAGAATGCCTTTCACCACTTTGGAGGAATTATTGCAAGTGTGAGGGAAAAACTCAAGGGAAATCAATAAGGTTGAAAAGCCCAATTGATAACCTGAGGATAAAAAACCCTCGATGAAAGGAACTCTCCCAATGAATCGATCCCAAGGTAACTGACCTAACTATGACTCATGCAGACCTATTACATTATTGACCCACGCAGAGGTGCGGAAATTCCAGTTACAAAAATAAGTGTTGGGGCCAAAAATGCCCTGTAGAACCAAAGTCTTCGACAAATGAGCATCTAATGATGCATCTCTTCATGGCACATGGAGTTGACCCCCTAGTTGGAGAGGCAATCAACACTCCCCAAGAGTGGTTAGGGGCCCACATAATCACTAGGTCGGTCTTAACCACCTAGGAATTAATAAATGAGTGTTGACTAGGTCAACTTTAAGCCAAACCTTGGAAACACACTAATATTAATTACAAAGTGAGGCCAACCATGGCTATATGTGAAGATTACACCATCATTTCAACATCACCCCTTAAGCTGAGCATGAGGCCATGGAGAATGATGGAACACAAATGGGAGAGTGGATTTCTAGAAACCCAACTCAATATAGGGTCAGCCTTGGCTGAAATGCAAAAGAGAGTGGGTTTATGTATACCCAACTCGAGTACATTTGAGAGAGCTTCAGTACACTTGAGAAAGCTTGAATATAGCTTGAGAGTGGGTCTATGGATACCCAACTTGAATACACTCGAGAGAGGTTGAATGCAACTAAGAAAGACTGAATATAGTTTGAGAGTGAGTTAATGGATACCCAACTCAAATAAACCTAAGGGAGCTTGAATACAACCATTAGATCTCAAATACAATCTAATAGTGGGTTTATGTGCCCAATTCTCATACACCTTAGAGAGCTTAAGTACTACTGAGAAAGCTCAAATATAATATGAGAGTGGGTTTATGGATATCCATCTCAAATGCAACTAAGAGTGAGATTGGGTGTGTGGATACCCAACATGAATATAGGGTCGGTTGTGGACTATAGGTTTTAAACCTTTATAGTATAGCAATGCATACACAATTTTGTTATTAAATAGAAAGGAAACAATAACAATCACACATAGTACTCATAAATTTACCATGGAGACCCTTAACTGAGAAAACCAACAAATGTTTAGAGCTGCACCTGTAAGTCTCATTGTATTAACTTCACCATTACAATACAATATATAGGATCCTGTGGCATCCAAAACCCTAAACTGTTGACCCATATTAGATTCCTTAACCAAAATTACATTACAATAGGCCGAATTACACCAAAAAATAGGCCAAAAACAAACCAAAAACAACCCAAACAATTTTTCTCGGCAGACAGCTCCCCTTGCTCCCATTCCAGTGTACAATACATGGGCTAATCATGCAAAGATTATAACACATACCCAACATTCTCCCACTTGTTTTCTTTGCATACTGGAGGCCCTAAGATTACATGATCAACAATCCAGGGCAACAATGCCCATTATTTCTCGACACCAAGAAAACTTCTCAGTGCTCACAGACTTTATAAGTGAATCTACAACATTCTTCAAAGTGTTCACCTTCACTAGCAACACCTTCTTGTCTTCAACCATGTCTATCACAAAGCGATATTGAACATCAATATGCTTTATCTTAGAATGATAAGATGGGTTATTTGCCAGAAATATTGCACCCTGATTGTCACAATCTAACCTTACAACTTGATGTACAAACCCAATACTTGAACACAATCTCTGTAACCATACAACTTCCTTACTTGCATGAGTGGCTGCCATGTATTCAACTTCTGTAGTTGAGAGAGAAACTACAAACTATCTCTTGCTCATCCAATTGATTGCTCCTCCAAATAGGTTAAACACATAACCACTTGTAGATCTTCTGTGATCGAGATCTCCAACCCAGTTTGCATCAACAAAGCCATGTATGTCCAATGCTTTGTTTACTCTAGCTCTTCCTTGGTAGCAAATTCCATCATTTGTAGTGCCACGCAAATACATGAAAACCGTCTTTACAATTGTCCAATGGTCCTTCCCTGGTTTTGACATATACTCGCTCAAAACTCCCACTACATGTGCAATATACAGTCTAGTACAAACCATTGCATACATCAAACTGACAACATCACTAGCATAGGGACACATGACATGTCCTCTTCCTCTTCTTGCATCTTGGGACACTAATCTACATATAAATTTACACCTACAAGAATAGGGACCTTCATCAGTTTACATTCCTGCATATTAAACCTTTGCAATATTGTCTCAACTCATTTCCTTTGATTCAACTAGAGTTTCCTGTTTGCCCGATCTCTTTTAATTTCCATGCCCAAAATAAAATTTGCAGCACCGAGATCTTTCATATCAAATTTAGAAGACAATTGGGTTTTTACCTCCTTGATGATTTTCTAGTTGTTTCTAATCATCAACATATCATCAACATACAACACCACATAAATAAAATGATCTCCAACTACTTTGAAATACACACAATGATCAACTTTGCTCCTTTTGAAACCAAGTCCCAAATTATAAGTATCAAACTTTTGATACCACATCCTTGGGGGTTGTTTTAATCCATACATGGACTTTTTAGCTTGCAAACCAACTCTTTCTTACCTTTCACTGCAAAATCTTTTGGTTGTTTCATGTAGATTTATTCTTCAAGATCCCCATGCAAGAATGTTATCTTTATGTCCATCTGTTCTACTTCAAGGTCAAAAGTAGCAACAATTGACAAAAGAGCTCTGATAGAAGTCAATTTAGGAACATGAGAAAACATTTCACCAAAATCTATTCCCTTTACCTAGGAATATCCCTTTGCTACTAGGTGGGATTTATACTTCTCCACTTTACCTTATGTAATCAACTTCTTCTTAAACACCCATTTGCTACCAACGAGCTTTCTTCCAGCCGACAAATCTACTAGATCCCAAGCCTCATTTTTATCCAAGGAAGCCATTTCTTCAACCATGACTTTCTTCCAGAGTTTACCATCCTTTGAATCCACTACCTCCCTAACAGTTCTGGGATCATCATCAATAATAGATAGCAAAATTAGAACGAAAATAAGGTGGAGAATACCTTTCTGGTTGTTTTCTTTCCCCAAACCGATCTCCTCAATACTGGAGTATGAGGTTCTTCTTCTTCTGACTCTTGTTTTTCTGTTGAGTCAGATTCTTAACCCTCCGACTCAAATTCTATTGTCTTTGGTTCTTTTTCTTTTGGTGGGACTTTTTGTTCGGGAACGTCTTTAACCTCTCTAAAGACAACATCCCAATTGTAGACAACCTTATTAGTTTCTGGGCTCCAAAGTTTATTGTCTTTTGTACCATCTTTATAACCAATAAAGACACTTTTCAACTTTATTATCCAACTTACTCCTATTTTCCTTTGGAACACGTATATAAGCATTACAAAGAAACACTCTAAGATGTTCAAGAGAGGGTTTCTTACCAGTGCATGCCTCATGCAGAGTTTTGTCCAACAACGCTAATGAGGGTGATCTATTTACCAATTAACATGTAGTACCCACTGCCTCTGCCCAAAATTCTTGTCCTAACTCGGCACCATTGTGCATGCTCCTTGCTTTTTCCATCAATGTCCTATTCATTCTTTTTTCAATCATGTTCTATTGAAGTGTGTATGGAGTAGTCTTTTGCCTTTCTATACCGCACTTCTTACGTAATTCCTTGAATTCATTTCCGCAGAACTCTCCACCATTAGCTATCCTCAACACGTTTATTTTCTTCTCTATCTGATTCTCCACAAGAGCCTTAAACTCTTGAAATTTACCAAAGGCCTCATATTTCTTTTGGAGGAAATAAATCCATGTATTCTTCGAGAAACCATCAATGAACGAAACATAGTACACAGATCCCCTTTGCTCTTGTAGCACCAGATGAGAATCTTAACCGATTTTGTTTACCATATATGCAATGTTGATAGAAATCAAAATCCAGTGTGCAATTAGACATACCATCAACCATACCTTTACTGTGTAGTGCTCAAAGGCCCTTCTCTCCAATATGTCCCAGTCTTTGATGCCACAACATTGTCTTTTCTCCAGAGACCATATGGGTTTTGTTTTCTTCACCCTCAGGAACAACAAAACTGTTACACCCATTACTGATTGTGCTTCCTAACAGCTTGGGGTTCCATTCCGAACTTCCTTCAACACAGACCCAAGATAACCGAACCCTTAGTAACAAAGGTCCTTGAAGCTAATAACCTGGCTCTGATACCAAATGTAGGTTTTAAAACTTTACAGTAAAACAATTTATACATAGATTTTTTTATAAAACATAAAGAAAACAATAGCAATCATACCGGTGTTGCACAAAGCGGGAGTGTTTTAGGAAGTGGGAGTGTGGGAAGCGTCATTTTCCAAAAATCTTCGGAAGCGAAGCGTCTGTTATTTATATATATATATTATATATTGCATTTATATTAAAAAAAACATGTAGAAAGACAAATTAGTTGCAGAATATATGAAAACATACATATTTGTACATCAATATAGATAGAAATGACATCCATACTACATAGTACATCAATGATTAATCATTCAAACATCAACCATCTAGATTCTAGCAATTACAAACTTACAAACCAACATACAAATTTTTAAGCCATATTGATATAATAGAAAGTAGACCATAAACTTATGAAATGAAATCATATATCCAAAAACTGTCAACAATAACATGAGTCATGACCAAATAGTTATGTTTACAGAATAGGCCATCTACACTGAAGTATGGAGACCGAAAGGTCCAAAACAATAAAGTTTAAAGTTTAAATTGAGGCAGTTGCCAAAATTCAAATACTATGAATCTATCATCTATAGACTATGACATATAAAGTAATGAAAAAGGAGAATCATCAAAAAACTATCCCATCCTCCTGTTGAGATTTGAGTACCTTGGGAAGTGGTCCCCTTGTGGTTTTGAGTCTCTAACCACAAGTGGGAAATACATTGGAACTATGTACCATGTACTTTATGTCTAATTCAACTTTTGTTGGCAAATGTTTAACAGGTAGCGTATGCTTGTCATTGATGGCAAGTACAACAGTGAAGATGGCAGGATCAGAGTGTGCATCGATGGAAAAAAAGGAACAACGTAAGCTCAGGAGAGACAACACTGAGTGTGCATGTGAAGACTCTGCAGAGGCGCAGAAGTCCAAGAATCCCTTGGGGATTCGGAAGTGAAAGCTCAGGAGGAACAACGTCGAGGAGAACGTGCGCAGCAAAGCTCAAGATACAGGAGTTCGCAGAGGAGAAGGAAGACAAAGGTCGAGGCCATTGAGAACTTGTAATTCTCCCAAGGTTGGGAGGAAAGTGTGCAAAGCTTAGGAGGGAGCACAACGGCCGTCAGATCGGCTGAAGAAGAAGATCTGGACTGTTGGTTTCTACGTCCAGGAGGAGCTCAGGAGAAGCCTACAGAAGGGAGAGATCGAGAGCCGTTGGATCTCATTCAGAAATCCCGTCAGCCGTCAGATCGGATAGGAGCTGCACGAGGTTTACCATCGGGAAAAGCCAAGGTGAAATCCCGAAAGGAGGGTTGACTCATCGGGGTTTCACATATCGGGAATCCCGTGAGCCAATGCATTGCGGAATTGAAAAGCTCGAAACCCCGACGAGTGGTAAGACTGCGGTCACGGGGATAACGGTCATATGGGCCAGGAGCCTAGCCAGGAGAGCTAGTGCGTAAAGAGCGCGTCGGGATTTGAGGGATCGCGAATCCTGAGGACATACATGTTTCGACAATGGAAAGTCCGAAACCCCGATGAGGAGGTTTGGCTGCGGTCATATAGGGGGAGGTCACGTGGACCACGAGCTTAGCCGGAGGGCTAATTGAAGTTAGAGGCGTCAGATCTGAGCGCAGGGTCCGACCACCGTTGGATCGAAGAAAACCTGCACGATCTTTAAAAAGTGCAAGGAGTAGAGGGCTCACAAATCCCGGAAGCAGGAGGACCGTCCATCTCAGGGGGTTATGTGGATTGTTGATCCGACTCCCTGTCGGGGTTTCGAGGATCGAGAGTTGGAGACGTCAAAGAATATTGACATCAAGAATCCCGAAATCGCGATGTGTGAAATCCCGACTGAACCTGAACCGTCAGATCAAGATGTGATCTAGACCGTCGACCTGACTCACGTCAACAGATCACGTCAGCTAGGAACACGTGGCACAACCAGGTAATGAAAAGCGTCAGACTGATTCAACATTTCAGGCACATGTAAGTCACGAATCAGAGTGACACGTGGCAGTATTCAACACGTGTCAATCCACGTGTGACGTCAGCAGATGGACACCACGTCGGAGTTTCGAGGATCGCGTTTTGGAAATGTCAAAGAAACATTGCAACAGGAATCCCGATTTCTCGATATGCAAAATCGCGACTTAAATTGCAGCCGTTGAATCAAGATCAAATCTGGATCATTGATTCCAGTCAATGGAGAGGCATCGGGGATCGAGAGTTAGACATGTCAAAGAAAATTGACATCAGGAATCCCGATATCGCGATAGGTGAAATCGCAATATAATCTGAACCGTCAGATCAAGTGTTGATCGGAGGGCTACTGATGCACGACATAGTGAAACTACCAGAAACCATTGATGGCGTCTGCTAGAGAATTCGAAGAAACCCCTGTGTGATCGCCAGAGGAGATGAAGAGTCTCCAAGCTTCGTCCAAGTGAAGGAAGACTATTTTTAGAAGGGATTGATAGATGGATGAGCGTCGAAGCCTGTAACTAAAACAGAGAAGGTGAGATCGACTGTCACAGAGAAGACGAAGAGTCCCAACTGCCAGAGAGGCCGGGGAATCTCAACATAACATCTAGTGATGCTGAACGCGTGGGAAAACGGCCAGAGAAGCTGAAGAGTTCCGATGATGATCACGCAGAGCACTCGAGAGGTGGAGGAGATTGGCACGGTATGAGCATGCATAGGAATGGGAAATATTGCATGCACAAGATGCACATAACCTATATATACACGGTACAGAGAAGAGATGAAGGGGGTGTTGCTGTGGTTGTTGTTGGTGAAGGTGATTCATGTGTGAAGAAGGAGGAGAGTGCAGCAGCTGAATAGCACAGAAGAGGAACTGTGCAGTGAATGGACATGGAGCATAGAACATAAAAAGCGGAAGAACAGACAGCGCAAGTGATGTGTGTAGAAAGGCAATGAGGCAGACAGAGCGACGAAATGCAGCAGAACAGTGATAAGTCTGGTAAGCCATTGTTGAACATCATATCACTGTAATAAGTTTCAGT
>ML849912.1:41522-51651 GCA_009831015.1 Picea engelmannii
GCTTATCTAATCTTAATTATTGCCTACACCTTGGGAGAGAAACCCCCAAAATCGTAAGGCTAGAACAAGTAATGTGTTATTGATCTTTCCTAATGCTTTAATGGTTTAAATATTCTAGATCTAGATCTCTTCACATATTAGTCCTTAGCTTAAGCCCTTGGGGCATAATCAACTTACTTAAATCTACTCGCATGTTATAAGCTATCTTAAGATCTATCTTGTTTACATACTCTAACCTAGCATACTAAATGTACAATGCTTTAATGGTTTAGTAAGTGGTTTTCCTTTCATGTTTTCACATCTTTAAGGCCACTTGCCATTACTTAAGTTAATATATTGTTGGATAAGTTGATAGTGTAGGCATACTTCTAATTTTTCAAGCTTCTCTTTCACACTTAATGCTTTAACAACATGAGATAAGTGGTGGTAAGCTTGAGTTCTTATTTCATTCTTTGGCAAGTTGTTCTTGCCCTTGTGCATTAGTATTCTTTCATAACAAGCTTTCATGTTAATGTTTAATCAATGGTGACAAACTAAATTGTTATTCAACTTTCTCTCTCTTGCTATACATGTGTTAAAGTGCTTCATTTATATGCTTTTAATAACACACTTTATAAGCTGCAATAAGTTTCGGTTTTGACATTAAATCACCAATTTAGGGCACCTAAAAGTCACCAAAACACTCTCTAATACGCCTAAAAGTCTAACCAATTGATATATATACTTAATAGACTTAATAGGGTACCTTGAACCACCATCTTCACCATCTAAAACGGGGATTGAGGAGGGCAACAAAAGGTTCTAGACCGGGGACAGTCTCACGACGCGCGACGTCCTTTTCGTAAAAACTCAATTCTTAGGGTTGACCTGTGAAGCTAGGGTAGGCCTCGTTGCCTTACTTCTTGAGCATCCAGCCATTTGGCAATCGAGGGAGGAGGTTTTTGGTGAAACATCTAATAAGGGTAATTAAAATCCATTTCAAATCTTAAAAAAACCCTTAACTCACTAAGCAAGTAAACCTTGGTTTAATTTAATTCATCTTGTGGTTTAATACTTGCAACTTAATCACTTACAAGTAATACTTTGGGGTAATTAACTAAGTGCCTTAACTATTCTTGAACACTTGTGTCTTCAAAGCTTCATAATCTCTTTAAGTGTCCTTGTGGATTATAAGTGTTGATGTTGCCATTGAGGAGCAGTCCAATAGAGTAAGTGCTATTGGGGCATGCTTAGGCTTGATGTGTTGATGATGTACATGCCTTGATCTTCTTTAATTCCTGCACATCTAAACAAAATGTGGTTAGCTTGTTGTGTTGTATCATTGTATTTCTAGCATTCTTTATTGCAATAACTTGTACCTAGCAATTTTGTAAAGTAACTATTCTTTTGTAATCTTTGTAATCATATTGTAACGAAACACCATTACATCTAGTTGACCCCTTGCCCAACCTTAGGCACTAGTCTTAGTTGACCTAGGGAAAGGCTTGCTTGACATAGAAACCTTTGCATCTTGCATTGCTGCCTTAGCATCATAGGTTAGACTCCCCCCAAACCTTCACTAATTAAAAACAACTCCTAGAACTTAAACTCTAAATCTTATCTAGAAACTAGGGTCTACCCACCTTGGCTTCCCTAGGAGTAAGCCAAGACGGAAGAGGTTCAAGCCAAAGTGACAGCGTGGGCTTTGAACCTAGGCATTATGCCTCCAAGGACACACTAAGTGAGCAGGACTTGGCTCACGTTTGCAAGTGTGTATAAGGACGACAACAGATACATACGAAGCCATCTTGTTCATGCATGGTTGTCGCAGAGTATTATGCCGATCCACTTCATGGCTAGCATTATCATACAGATGTGGTAACTTTTAATTCATGAAGCAGATTGATTATTGGTTACAGGTCCACACTTATTGGTTGACTTCTTCTTATACATTAAGGATGAGCACATACATTGGATCCATTATGGATCACTAGTTATGGAGGGTTTCGTACGACACATGTGTGCGGACTTATTTGTATGGACCCAATTCATTTTTAGTGGAATGATCTCCTTGGTGATTGGTGTCTTGAACACCATGGACACATTGGAGGTAGTCAATGCTTGTTTACATAGTCAACCATCTTGGAGGTTGTTGATGCTTGTTTACATAGTCAACCATCTTGGGAAGACTTACTTAGCACAACCAATTAATTATTTATTCATTGTTGACTTGTCATAGGAGTTGGTTATGTTATCATATTGTTTTCCTTCAAGAAAATGATGATTATTTTATTGTTTCTTCTAGGAGAAGAGAGTGGATCCCAACAACTCACTTCTACTTTTAGTAAGGAGTTTGTTGAGGAGGTTAGAAATGTAATATTTTATTGTATTCTTGTTAGCACACTTTTTCATCCTCCAATCAGATCTGATATAAATGTAATTCAGTGATGGAAAAGTGGCTAATTCAAGGAGAGAATGCCCCAATTGTCACAGACAAACTTCCTCTCCGTTCGGGCTGGTGTGTGCCAACCTTGGGGGGGAGTCCCTAGGTACCTGGCTATTGATTTGATTTTTTGCAAAAACACACAAAAAACAACAGATTTGTCTTAGACAGCGTGAAATCCCTGCCCAAGACGTTATGAAAAGGATAGTAGAATCGCTTGGTAGGATCCTGCAGTGTTAGCGTGAGAATGATGAAAGAAAAGGGAAAGAAAACCACTTAAAAGATAGATAATTATTACAATAAATGGCTATGAGCTACCAATTCAATGCACAAAGTAAAACACAATATCGACAAGAATGAAAGCTTGAGAACAATTGCAACAGTTCTTTATTAAAGGCTTGCTAGAGGGTTGATTGTGCCCCAATAGACAAGTCAAGAACCGGTACAATGATTATCCTTGCACAAAGAAAGAGTAGCTAGTAGAAGAAAGAAAGAATAATAGAAAAGAGAGAGAGTATGAGAATGCCGCTTTTGCAAAAATCCGATGCTGAATAATGTGGCTATCACTTCAATATATAGGCCCTTGAGGGTGTACTTCCTATTGAGGACTATGAGGGCACACAAGAGGCTAAAGAAGGAAGGTAAGGTGCATGAGAAAGAGAGCAAGAGTAATGGTCAACATGCGCATGAGGTTAAATAATCAATCCCTCATGTGTGAGAGTGAAGAAAGAGTGGAAGGTGTAGTAAAAAGGGAGAAAGAGGGTTTGCGCCTGATGTCGTCATTATACACACCTACTAACATGGAGAAGTCTCCAACCCATTTGGTGTGTCCTTGGAGGCACAAGCCTAAGTCCAGACCCACTGTCACCCACTGTCACTTCGATCTAGACCTCTTCCGTCTAGGCTCACTCCTAGGGAAGCAAAGGGGGGGTAGACCCTATTAAACTATGTGAAATTTGATTAATGATCTAGGAGTTAATTGAGTTAATTGTTAAGAAAACCCAACCCAATGAAAGGCAACAAATGCAAAAGTGCAGTTCCTTTAATGACAAACAAACCCCTTATTTGGAAACCAGAATTAGACCAGTGCGTAAAGATTAACAAAATGGAGTCAATGAGATATACAACAAAATACAAATATACAAGAATGAAACAATGCTATGGGATATCCACAATGAATAAAAGAAGTTACTTTACACTTAAACCAATTATGTTCCAACAAATAAAGAATGCTTTGAAACAAGTATTCACATGAAAGGAAATTGCTTGAAAGTAAAGTGCTTGAAAAAGTAGCTTGCTTGAAAAGTAAATAATGTGAGAGAGTGTGTAGGTTGATTTTAACAAGTTTTAAGTCTCTCTTGAATYAAGGGGAAATGTATTGTGAAAGATGCAAGCCTAGACTATGTGACTACCCCTAACTCTTATCCCTTCAACCAAAAGGAAGTGCTAGGTGCTCAAGAAGAAGAATAAAGATGGTTCTTCCCTAGCTCCATAGGTCAAATCTGAAATGYTTGGGTGYTCAAGCAAGGAGGACACGTAGTGCCGTGAAGCCGTCCCCGACTTCAACCCCTTGTAGCCTYCAAATCACCYTTTTTGGTGGTAGAAGCAATARTGATAGGGTGCCTAATTAATCTAGCCTCTYAATCCTTWGCCCTTTCTTAGTTACCCAAGATCCACAAARTGGCAAGGGGAGGGAATAYGGGGCAAAGGCGGGGCACAAGTTTGATTTCTTTGCAATAATTTGAAAATTGGACTAACCTTCATGATATTGCATGGATGGCAAGGCCAATCTCTTTGCAAGGTGTGGGCAAATTAAAAAAAATTAAATGACTTGAAAATTAGAGAACAACCACACAACTATGGCACAAGATGGAGGACAAGCCTACCGGTTTTGACCAAGGTGGGTAAATAAAATAAAATAGAAAATTAAATCTAAATCTAGCCTTCACGATATTGCATGGATGGCATAGCCAATCACTTTGCAAGGTGTGGGCAAAAACAAAAAAATTATTTACACTTTACAGAAAATTTTAAAGTTGAGAGAATGCAAGCCCAAAAGACTCTCTTGGGTTGCTTACAATTTTTAGAAAGTGAAGTAGAGAAGAGGGTTTGGCACCAAGATCTTTGGATGTCTCCTTGAGTGCTTTGGGGCCAAATATATGCAAAAATCCTCTTCTAACCTGCAAAAAACAACAAGATTCTCTTGCTGGAAATTGCCAAAATAACTTGGAAAAGATTATTTCAGATTATCACAATGATCAGAAATAATTAAATAAAAATTTCTGAAAATAAAAAGAAAGATTAGATTGCAGATTTTTATGAAAATAAAGCTAAAAACTGATAAAAATGTGGCTGAAAATGAAACACAAAATATAGAAGCTTTTATATCGTTGAAAAAGATGGATGTCCAGATCTGAAATCCACTCCTCCATGCCTATGGTAACCTGCAGATTTTTTGCAAATCCTTGCTACAAAATACAAAGAAGGTGAGTGTGATCTAATAACTTGCAAAATACTTTCCAAATCAATTAGAAACAACTTTCAAAGACTAATAGTAAGACTACTACTAATCTATCCCAAGCAAAATACTTTGCTTGGGTCTTCAAGTAAAAATGCAAGCAAGGAAATACAAAAGAAATAAATTGCAACAATTTTACCTCATAAACAACAAACAATGGCTCCAAGAACACTCTAAGAGACAAAATAAATCCTCCAAAGCTTCTATTTTATTAAATAAGAGAAGATTTGCTCAATGGCACCAAGAATCATGAGAGAAAATGGGAGAGAATGAGAGAGAAATGGGAGAGAGATGGGAGAAATTTGGGCATAGTATAGTTGCTGTGAGAATAGATATGAAATTTGGGCATAGTATAGTTGCTCTGAGAATAGATATGAAAATGAAGGACGCCTTTCTTTTATGAGGGAGAGAGAAGAAACCCTTATTGGATGAATTCCAAGTGTCACACATCCAAGAGAGATAGACAAAGTCAAGGAATAGACACTTTTAGGGTTTTGGTAGTGAGTTAGGGTTTGAGGGGTGAGATGTGAAGAGGGAAAACACCTTTTGACTTGTCAAACATGAGGTTAGGCTATAGGAAAGGCGAAATTAGGGTTTTAGGCATTTTTTCACTTTAATTTTTTACTTTTCTGTAAGTTCATGAGGAAGGACGGTGCACTTTTCACTAGGGAGACTCACTTTTGGTTGTTGGCTTGGCATGGGGGGGTCTTCTAAGTTGATAATCACTTTTCCAACTTAGGAAATACATTAGGAATCATTTCCCCACTCTCTCTCATGACTTTAGACATTTTTACAATTTTTGACTTTTTTAATTTAGTCAATTGTTTGCTGACTTTTGACTGACTTGGACTCCTCATGGACAATGACCTAGCAAAACTTGTCCAATTGAGTTGAAACTTGGTCCAAGGGTGTAGGGGGTCATCTGCCGTTTGATTTGAGTACCCACACCCCTATACAAAATCCCCAAGGACCAAATTTTAACATTTTACATAAAAAATAATTAAAATTTCCAATTAATAGAAAATTTTAATAATTAAAAAAACCTATCAAAACTTAATGAAATTCTGCAAGATTCTAGAAGATGTCTAGCGTGGTCATTTACGACATTCCTAAACCTTAGTCACCCCTTAGGCTCGATCATTAGAACGCCTTTCACCACTTTGGAGTATTTTGTGAGTGAAAAACTCAAGGATAATTAAAATTGCGTGGTAGTCAAGATTAATTACCTGAGGAAAAAAAACACTTGATGAAAGGACTTCCCTAATGCTAAAGTCCTAGGCAACTAACTAAAAATTGACTCATGCTGACTTGTTACATTATTATCCCACGCAGGGGAGCGGACATTCCAATTACATAAAAAGATGTGTTGGGGGAAAAATTTGCCCTGCTAAGTCACAAGTCTTCAAAATATGTTGTACCGCAAGGTACATAGCTTCATGGTACATGACGTTGACCCCTAGTTGAAATAGGTGGTCAACAATGCCCTAAAATTTAGGCAAGGGGGCACATGATAGGAAGAATGAATGAGGGATGCGAGCCCATGTGTGGGAAATAGAGGAAGTAAGGTGCTCATGTAGTGAAATAGGGAAATAGAGAAGCACATGTGAAGGAAGAGAGGTGGTTATGCGAGTGACAAAGATAAGTAATTGCACATGATAAAGAGGATTGCGCCCTAGAACATAGGGAGGAGGTGCACTATGGGAAGAGGAATGGGAAATAGGGACACATATGGAGGGTTTGGAAGGTTATGGAGGCTTCCACATGGAGGAGATGTGCTATGAACAAGGAGCAAGGTAAGTAGAAGCCTCACGCAGGGAAAGAAGAGTGAGACAAGGAAGAGATATGCGCCCCACATGTGGGAGAAGAGGGAGTAGTGAGGGCGCTCTTGAGAATGGAAGGAGGGGAAATAAGAGAGGGAATCATGTGCTTAGGGTTTTAAAAGTGGAAGCTAGCGCATGGAGGGAGATAAGGTAAGTGATAGCGCATGAGGAGGGCTAATATTCAGAAAGGAATGCATGTGCTAGCCAAGAGAAGGAATGCGCCCTATTTAATACGGATAAAGCACATGAGAGGAGGAATCAAGATATTTAATGCATGAAAAGTGAATTAAATGATGAGTGAAGGGAGAATAGAGTGAGTTAGGCTTTAATTATCCCAAACCCGCCCATGTAGGCTTGTGCCACCTCATCAACACGTCCAACTCATTTAATTAATTGCTTTAAACCTTGGAAAGTGCACCCCCCTCGTTAATAAAGCCACTCAGTTGCCACATGTCACACTGCATCATTGCCAAATCTTAGAATCTGACCCTGCCACTTGTCACCTTTGGAGGCGACCACCCTTGCTATAAATAGAAACTGCTAAAAATAGGGGTTCGACCCTAAAAAATAGGAAACTACCAAAAACGTCCAGGATGATTAGGAGAACACCACCATGTGTCAAATGTCTAAAACAGACACTGCTTAAAATAGAATCTCGCCGCTTGTCAATGATATCGTACTCATCAGATTCAATTTTCTGTGAGGATTCCAAATATGTGATCAAAATTGACGTGCGAGCCCTCATGCTCCACCCGTTAACAATAGAAATACTAACAAGTCATCCTAGAAAGGTCCAATAGACTCAGAGTGTCTCAAGGATCAACACTGCATGCTCAGAATCTTGATCTGAGGATCGAAGCTCAACTTGCTAAAAATAGAAAGTACTTGCATGATCCCTAGAAAAAGTGTCATCAAGCTCAGTATCATGCAAGAACCAATACTGTATGCTCAAAACTGTGATATGAGTCTTCCGTCACTGTCTCCTAAAAAGCAGGGTCACTTGCTAAAAATAACAATCTCTGTCAAATCCATGTGATACTATGCTAGCTCTACCTTTGAAGCAAAAACAACCACAAACCAGTCCTGTACCTGTCTTTGATGGGAACCAACCTCTTGCTCACACAAGTCCTCAACTTGGGTAAAATCTCTGAATGTTAGCCAAAATGGACTATGCTGGCTCTCAACCCTCAGGATTTTCAAGGGTGAAAATCCAGCTATTAACAATTCCTCAGAGAACTAATGGATATAGGAAAACAATTGTTTTTTTTATTGTAAGAGGAGTTGAGCTCAAACCTGTATAAGGTTTTGCGCTCTCCATTTGATGTATGGTTGGATTCGGGAGAAATCCCTTGAGGCTTCATGGAATATCTATTGGATGTATTTGGAGGATGAATGAATTGCTTGATGGATGCAAATGTCTTTTTGATAATAATGTTCTCTCATATTTGCTAATAAACCTTGACCTATGCTTATGGAGTATGAATTTGGTAACTCTATTTATCTTTCTTTTATGTTATCCATGAATGTTGTTTGTTACTGCATTCTTTGTCTATGCTTGGTTAATGCACATACACTTCATTCTGGATAATCATAATTTTGATAAGCATTAAAATTTATTTCCATTAGTAATCTCTCTAGTTATATTTCTGCAATTTGGGACAAGGAGGAAATTGTAAGGTACCAGATGTATTATAATAAGCAAAAATAGAAATATTGCAGCAAATACTAGCGGAATAACAAAATATAGTGAATAACAACACTAACAATGACACCTTTATTGATAGAAAGCCAAGTTCACTTGTCTCTTCGAGGGGTAACCTCTAGCAGAGCAGAGCTCTATTACAATAAGTCTCAGGGCAAAACTTTCTCATGCCTTCTACTCCTATTTATACTAATTCTATCTTCTAAAGAACATTCTAGAGGAAGATCTTTCTAGAAGCGAAAACTTCTATTGAGTCTTCTTACATTAGACTTGTTCACATTATTAAATAGGCCTTATTAACTAATGTTGGCCTTTATTACATAGAAAATATATTATTCTACCTATGCGAGGGGTTAGGGAGGTTAGGTCCCTAACATGCCCTCCCGCTTGAAAAACAACCTTGTCCTCAATGCTTGAGATGAGGAAATTGTTGCAGAATGGTAGCCGTCTTCTAGGTGGCATCTTCTGGAGGTGTATCCTTTCACTGAACTAACACTTCCTTGATGGTGTGTGACAGAGACTATGCTTGCGTTGGTCCAAGATTGCTTGTGGCTGCAACCAAATGGAACCTTCTTCGTCCAACTCAGAGAGATTGGTTTCAGTTTGGCACTTAGTTCCAATCACTTTCTTTAAGCATGGGCCATGAAAAACAGGATGGAGCTTCAAGTGATTGGGCATAGCTAAATGGTAGGCCACATACCTCACTTGCTTGAGAATTATATAAGGACCATAAAATTCGGGGGCAAGTTTCTGACAGTGTTCAAATTTGAAAAACAGGATGGAGCTTCGAGTGACTAGGCATAGCTAAATAGTAGGCCACAAACCCCACTTGCTTGAGAATTATATAAGGACCATAAAATTTGGGGGCAAGCTTTTGACAGTGTTCAACTTTGAGTGAAGTCTACTTATAAGGTTGCAGACGAAGAAACATCTCGTCCCCTTCAATGAATTGACGTTCGGAATGACCCTGGTCTGTTTGTTGCTTCATGTGATTTGGAGCCAGGACCAAATTTTCTTTGAGGGTACGAAGAATGGCTGCTCGGATTGTTCAACCTCCTGAACCTTGGAAGACACCGGGTATGTATGAGAGAACCGATGGTGGATTTTACTTGTAGACTGCTTCAAAGCGAGTCATGCGGGTGGCAATATGGTAAGATGTGGTGGCAATATGGTAAGATGTGTTGTGTTATCCCCGATATCTAGGGATAACTAGGAGATCATGTCTTGAGGTCCACATGGTCCTAAACATGGAGTACTAAGAGCAGGAGCGACTTGAGCATGGCCCTGGAGGGCCCATGTTTCTTCTTCTCGGCCAGACTTGTCCTGTCAGCAGTACCAGCTTCCATCACTACTGTTGAAATTCTGAGGTCCTATGAGGCTGCCATCTAAGGTCTGTCCTTGACCTTAGTATGGCTCTAAGTTTCAACTGTTTTGCTGTCTTCTTTTGCTGTTTTAGGACAGCAAACTGTCATGTACTTTCTGCTCAATGTTTTATAGGTTAAGTGCTCTTTTAAGGTGCCCTTTCAAGTGTTTTCTTGTCACAATATTAGCACATGCAATATAACTTAAAACACATAACACTACCTCTAGATCTTGAAACTCTAAAATGCTGAACTACACTTCTACACATGCATAAATTTGACACAGGTATTTTTGGTCAACATGAC
>ML849913.1:0-18676 GCA_009831015.1 Picea engelmannii
GACTTTGCAAAACACCAAAACAATTGGTCATTGGTCATGTGTGTAAATTGTAATGGCATTAGAAACTTATTAGCAAGATTAACTAAAAGTGTGGCTCAATGATAATTTTGAAGAGCAAATAATAAAGATCAAACGATTGTTTCTTCATGTTCACATATTCCATCTCTCTAAAGGTATCTAACATGTTGAACAAAGTTATTTTGTTGCAATTCTAATGTTATGTGTTTGTCTGTTATAAGTCATGATGTGGTTATAGCATTAGTATCTAATATTTTATTATTATTTTATCACATTGGTTGGCCTCTCAACCACTTAATATGTAGTTCATGGCATCCCCATTATTGCAATAGATATTTAATGGGAAAAAAAACACGAAATTAATACTTGAATGTAAATATATTAATGATCAATCGATCTCTAATAGGTTTGGTCAAGCTCATCATAAAGCTAATGCATAGTTTTTCTTTGTTTCACACAAAAGTTTGTTACTGATTTTGTTTGGGATAAAATAAATATATTAAGCTTGATGATTTTTTTCTAACTCGTATGCTCTTGATTAAGTTTAGATATGAACCTACACAAAATGGACCTTGTCAACATCACAAAACCTAAAATTGGGATTACAATAGTTAGAATTGTGATTTTGTTCATTTAATTGTATGTAGCATCAAATCCTCATGTCTTTGGTCTCTAGAAGCAGCATTCCCCTTTTCTTGATTCTATGAATATTTATCTATCACTCACGT
Source organism: Picea engelmannii (assembly GCA_009831015.1). NCBI lineage: Eukaryota > Viridiplantae > Streptophyta > Pinopsida > Pinales > Pinaceae > Picea > Picea engelmannii. The sequence continues at coordinate 747 of ML849913.1, forward strand.
TCACTTTGATCTTATTCTTTCTAGCAACAATAACATTACCATGACGATACTTTGTGTCAAATATTTTGAGAATGCCCCATAACTCTCTTTCCTTGTGCCTCATCCCCAACTCAAGGTTAATGAATTCCATCCTTTGTAGCCTTAATGTTTGGAGCAACTTTTTTTATGCCTATGTGGGATTCTTAAGCAAGCTATGGAGAAGGTGACATAATTGTGTTTATCATCAAGCTATGGCTTAGGGAATTAAGGAGTATGCTCTAATATCCACTATGACACACTTTTGCATGTTTTGGGAGATAAAGTGAACAATCAATATCCTCAATAAGATAATGTACTCGGTGGTCTTGATGAATGATTTCATTTAGCTCTATGCTTGTATGGAACTTAGGAAGCTCCAAATCATAGACATCTTAACCTAAATGATAAGCAAAGGATGCAATCATGATACATTTTTATGTTCCTAAATACCTATAAAATAAGTAGGGTCTCTTCATGGTTGTTCTAGTGTTTTGATAGAGTTATCACCCTTCAACAAAGCCTCAAGGTCTACTAGAATTTATTTCTTTTTAACCGAGATCTACAGTGAACATACCAAATGTGTTTGTAAGTTTAAAGGGCATTAACTCCCATGGTTAAGCATGATTGTGATAAGCTCAAGATATGAATCCAAAGATGTAGTCCTCATGCATGCCAATTTTAAAACTTTAATATTTTTCTAAAGAAAATAAGTGTGGTTCAATTTTTATGAAATTTATTTATTTATATTGTACAAATAACCCATTCAAAGGTCACATTTGAAATTATGAAGTGTGTTTATTATTAGTTTCTATTGATATTGCAATTTATTTATATTAAGATTATTAACGGTTAATACTATTTAAAAAAAAAATGGAAGGGCGTTTTATTTAGAATAAATTTCTTATGAAGTGTGTATCTAGTTACTCCTACCAATTGAAGTAAAGTACTTTTGCAACTATTCATTGTGATAAAAAAAAATCGGAAGGACGTTTTATTTAGACTATATTTCTTATAAAATGAGTATCTAGTTACTCCACCAATTAAATTACAACTACTTTTGCAACTATTCATTATAGAAGAGTTCAGATAAATGCATACCATTTAACTTGAAATTAAAAATATCTTTCAAATTTGATCATTGTTTCCTAAAATATTGCATAAAAGTCAAGGTAAAATCACATAGGTAAAATAAGTGACAAGGCAAGTTAGAGAAGTTATCAACTATATAAGCGGGTAGATAAACAAAATTAAAAGAAAACAAAATGGATATATTTACACCATACACAGTTATACATGGATTTAAAATCTTAAAGATGATTAATTAAGCCATGGAGGTTCACACTGAGAAGTCTTTAGATTTTAAATGCTTTCAAACTTGTAAATTATTATAATTTATTTTATTCTTTTCATTTTTAAAAAGTAAAAAAGTATTTTCTCTAATTTTAATGATATAATATGAATTTGTTCATTTTATTTTATAGGTAAATTTAAAATATTTATCTTTTTATGTTATATAAACATACAAAATCGAAATATTTAGAAATTTAAATACTTTGACATCATTGGTAGAAAAGAATTCTAATAATATGGTTGGAAATTTAAATACTTTATTTATTGATAGAAAAAAATTATGATAATATGGAGTTAAAATAGAAATCAATGTTGTAATATCTTGTCCACGAAAAGATTTTACAATGAGAATTAACAAAATGCAAATTTAGTTGTCCACAACCAACTTAAATGTGTAGATAATTGTATGGAGAGTGTGCTCATTGTTAACTTGTTTGTAGTTAAATAACTAACCTATGTGTATAAACATGTGGAGATCATGTTTACAGTTAACTTGTGTGAAATAAATGAGTGGAAGTTAGAATAGCTTTTTATAAATGTATGAAAAAACAAAAAAAAAAATTATTAAAAATGGTAATTTTTAAATAAAATAATAAATTAAAAAAAAAATTGTAATTAAATATATTTTCAAGTGATTCAAAAATAAAAAACATAGTTTATATAAAAATATATGGTAAAATAATAAAGCAACTACGGTAGTAATTGATTAATGTTTCTTCAATTTACAACTTTACTCAGTGATATATTGTCCATTTTTTCACATCCTGATTTTTAATATATGAAATTATCTATAATTTCTGGTGGGATCAATGTTGAAAGTGATTTATGTGTTTTTTTTATTATGTGTTTTTTTTTAGTGTATTTAATCATGAGAATATAATCTATACTTTCTATTGAAATTAAAATTGAATTTTGTGTTGTTTGAGTGTTAACAATTATAAGTAGATAAAATGAGCATATTTTGATAATATTCATTTGTATAAAGAATTTAATTGAACTCTTTTTTTGTTATACTGGTGGAGAGAGAGCACACTAACATAGATTGCATTGAAATTAAAATTGAATTTTGTGTTGTTTGAGTGTTAACAATTATTAGATAAAAAGAACATATTTTGATAATATTCATTTGTATAAGGAATTTAATTGAACTCTTTTTTTTATATACTGGTGAAGAGAGAGCACACTAACATGGATTGCAATTTTAATTATTGTAAAGAGATTTATTGTTTGATTGCATCATATACTATTAGAATGGATTGGCTTTTGGTAGTGGTGAATTACAATATGAATTATAATTTTGATTGTTATTGAGAGATTCATTATTTGATTGCATTATATGGTATTAGAGTGGGTTGGTTTTTGGAAGTGGTGAATTGAAGTAAAAACATATTGAAGAGATGAAGAATAGTAAAAATAGGAGCACAATTTATGTTCAATAGAAAGTTGTAAGCATTGAGAAGAAGAGTTGAAGAATTGGAAAAAAGACAAATAACAAAATGCAACCGACCCTGACCAAATTCAAAAGATGAAAAATGAAAAAAAGAGATGTAAAGGTCTAATCGATTAATCTACTAACAATTAGAAAGATGATGAAGAAAAAAAAAACTTCATACAATAAAAATTTGAAAATGAAAATTTAATTAATTAGATAAATGAAATGAAAAGTTATTTTGAGTTTGAAAAGTTAGAAGACCCCAAATAGTAAAATTGGCATATTATACTAGTTAAAAAACATGCTACTATTTACTATTTGGTGGAGTTACTTTCAAAAAGAAAGAATTAAAAAAGGTAAAAAATATATTTGAACATGCAATGTAAAGATGGTTTCTAAGAATAAAAATAAAAATTTGCTTATACACTATAAGCCATATTTGTTCAAGCAAATGGCACATGATGTGATAAAAAGAGCAAGATAAATTGTTAAAAAATGCAAATCAAAAGTATAATTTAATAATGAGATGTGTTTGCCTCATATAACAACTACATTAAAATTGGACACTCCAAATGAAGAGAATTCAAAATATCCCAACTAAAGGGGGAAAGGACTTTAACGAATTTAAACAGAAAGAGGATATGGTAAAGGTTTTGGTGGCTCTAGGGGCCTAACATATGTTTTAGATGTAGAATAGAAGGGAAATTATCTCAGTATCTAAGCAAAGAAGAATTATCTAAAAATGGTGCTCCATGTTTATGAGTTTAAATCATGTATTACTTTTTCATCAACATTTTGAACAAACTAGTTCATGTTTGTTTGTGGGGTTCCAAGTATTCAAAAATAAGAATTAAAGAGTTGGAAGAAAGACAAAAAGGAAAAGAAGAGAAGACAAGTGACCCTTAACAAGACTCAAAATATGAAAATTGGAAGGAGGTGTATTGACCTGGTTGATTAGTCTACTAAAGAGTGAGAAAGGTATTGCAAAATTGAACATTTCTTCATATAGTGGGAGTGTGAAAAGTGAAAACTTTATTGATTTGGTAAATGAAATGGAAAGATATTTTGAGTATGAGAAGTTGGAAGGCCCAAAGAGTAAAGTTGGTATATGGCAAGTTGAAAAGATACAATATTATTTCGTGGAGCTACTTTCAAAAGAGAGAGTTAGAAAAGGAAAAGAACATATTTAAATGTGCACGACAAAAATTGTTTCTAAGTTCAAAGAGAAAATTTTGATTGTAAAATATAAACCAATTGTGTTCAAGCAATTGCTTAGTTTAAAACAAAAAGAGTAAGAGATGTAATTTAGGAAAGTAAATAAAAGTTTTAATTTTATAATGAGAGATGTCACTTCATCAAAAAAAAGAGTAGAAGGATAACCTTTACATCAAAATTCTAAACTCGAACTGAAGAGAATTCAAAATTCCAAATTATAGTAATTTTTATCAAGAAAGAGGAAAGGGTAAAGGATTTTAAATTTCTCGAGGAGGAAGAGGACATAGTAGAGGTTTTACGACCTAAGGAGGCTTATCATTTGTTTTAAATGTAGAAAAAATAAGGCCATAAATCATATGAATTTTTTAATGAAGATGGGGGAGTCAAGGAAGAAAAACGGAAAATTATGCTCCATGGTTTAAGGGTTTAAGTTGCATATTAGATTTCCCATCAATCTTTCAAACTAATTTAAAATAGTTTGAGTTGTACTAGGTTTTCCATCAACATTTCAAACCAAGTTAAACTAGTTCATCTTTGTCTTAAAGATTAACTAGCTTGGATTGGTTTGAAATGTTGATGGAAAAACTAATACATGGTTTAAACCCATAAAACAAGAAGCATAACGATACCAACTGTCGAAGCATGAAATCATAGAAAAATAGCTAAAAAATAATTGGCACAAGGAAAAGGCTAAAGGAAACTTATAGTAATAATTGTGACACAATGATCATTGTTTTTAGTTTAATCCCAAGAGGTTTTACTTAGTGGGCTCCAGATGGCTACCTCCAGGCTTGACTCTATTAATGCGGAGGTACAGGCTTTGCTAAGTGAGCCTGTAGATGATCTGTGGCAGATACATGCAGTTAATACCGAACTTATTTCTCCAAAACCTAACTTGAACCCTAAGTTTTCGACCGGAGTCCCTGGTATTCCTTTGGTCAATCAGGCTCCCGGTTCCTCTTACTCTGCACACACTCCATCTTTTGATACCTTCTTACCAGCACTCCAAGTTGAAAATCGAGGGGAATCCCCACTAGTCCAGAGTTGTTCTAAACTTGTTGTTGGTAGTCCTGTCTTAGTACAGAAACAGGCGAACCCTTCGTTGGTTACTGGTGGTGATATTTCGTATAGGAAACAGTGGAAAGCCTCGAAAGAGGTTAAGAGGATGGTTCTTGGAGTAGACATTGGTTTAGTAGATACATGTAGGCTCACTCTATGTGAACTCGTCAGCAGGTTTGCATACCAGAGTATGATTGTTGAGAAACTTACTGCCTGGTTAGAACAAGTTTGGGTTCCAGTTATTGGTAACATCCCAGACATGTATAGTTTATCCAAAGGCTGGATAAGCTTTCTATGTAGAAGCCCGGAAGACGATGCAACTTTATTGAACTCCTTCTGGGTGAATGGTTTGACTAGACTTATGGTTAAGAGGTGGAGATTAGCTTTCAACCCGGAAACAGATTTATTCCCGTTTAGACACATTTGGGTCTTACTACCTGGGTTACCTTGGTTTTTGTGGAATGTTGGAGCCTTAAAGGCTATCGGTAATTCTTTAGGTAAGTTTATTATGACAGACGAGAGATCTCTTTCAAGCTCTGCGAGAAAGGTGGGAAAGGTGATGGTGGAAATTGATATTCAGAAAGGACTTCCTGCTACTTTAGAAATAGAGTGGCAAGGAAATATCATTGTGCAGAAGCTCGATTACCTAGGGGTTCCATTTCGTTGTAGTTTCTGCAGAAGTACTTCTCACCTTTGACGTGAGTGTCAAGAGAAGTTTTCACATGAAGAGTTGATGGAACCCACCAGGGGATACTATACTCGAACTGATTTTTCGATGGATACGGGTTTCGAAAGTCATATTGGCAGTGGTTCGAGCTTCCGAGAGCCTCCGACGTCGGTTTTAGGTAAGCTACAATCTTATTGCTCGTTTTTCTATCATACTTTGACTTCAGGGGAAAGAGATTTGGTTTTATCCTCTGTCTGGCTTAAACAAGTTATTGTTGATATTGGCTCACCACCGTTATCAGCTGATGGACCTTCGGACAACACTATGGATGAAACTGAAGGCTCGATTTCTCCTTCTAGCTCCCAGACTACTTTTAAGGTTGTGGAACCTGTGGCTCTTGTCAACCGACAGAGTGTATCTGTTGTTTTGTCCACTAACGACCCCTCTACCGTAGAACCTGCTTCTCATATTGTGTCAACTTTATCCCCAAGCACTAGTCAACCTGATTCTGATATGCCACCTATTCTTCCTGGATTCCGTGAATCGAAAGAAGAAGAATCAAATTTGACGGCAGTACTTGATTCACTTATCCCCTTCATTCGTGGAAATGAATCCACTGTCAAATTGCCTATCTTTCTTGGTAAACTTGAAAAGCTTTCGGAGAAGCCCCTTGGGGAGGATAGTGGGAAAAGTACTGAAGGGAGGGTAATTGGGATAGAATTTGCTTGGTCACGTGGTTTAGGTATTGATCATTCGTCGGTGAAAACTCGGAGTGCTAGGAAAAAAGATTCCACCGATAAGGCTATTGAACTTTCTTACTGACATCCCACCGATGGCGGGCCCCTTAGAGCAATGAAGGCCCTTGCTCGCTCCAAATAATGTTATTATTATCTCTTAATATAAGGGGAATGGGAGGCATCCTAAAACTAGCCTATGTCTGAGGGTTACTTGATAAAGTGAGGCCAAACATTGGTTTTTCACAGGAGACGTTAGTACATGCTGAGAAAGCACGTGCTTTTTTTAATTTACTTAGACCCCATTGGCACTGTTGTGCGGTAAACTCAGTGGGGAAATCTGGGGGTCTTTTGGTATCATGGGATCCGAACGCCTTTGAATTGACACCCTATCTTACTTGTGGCGGATTTTTATTGACAGGTTTGGATCTGCAAAGTAAAAGACAGTTATCCTTACTAAATATCTATGGTTCATGCTCGGATCGTAAAATGTTCTGGGAAAGGCTTGAGAAGTCGGGGTTGTTAACACAAAAGAATTTAGTACTAGCTGGAGATCTCAACTTGACACTGTGTTCAGGGGAGATTTGGGGAGGAATTCATACTTTGGGTACTCTGGCAAGTTTTTTTATCAACTATTTCCACAGGAATAAATTGATAGATATTGAACCTAGTACTCTGATGCCAACATGGAGGAATGGTCGTGCTGGTAGTGAGGCTATATCTAAACGTCTTGACCGGGCATTCATATCAGAGGATCTTTTGTCATCGGTTGGGGTGTATAGGGCTTGGGTGGGGTTCCCCTGTATATCTGATGATGCACCGATTGTACTGCAGCTTGATTCGACTCTGACTTACAAAGCTTTCCCATTCAAATTTAATCTGTTGTGGTCAAAAGAAATTTTCTTTGTTGAGTTTGTTCAGAAAATTTGGAGAGATCCTAAGTTTCTAATGGAGAATGGAAGACAAAGGCGACTTGTTTGGAAACTAAAGGAGCTGAAAATATTAACAAGAGCCTGGAAAAAGGAGGTGAGGTATCACCAAAACTCAAGACTATTGGAGTTAGAAAAGGAGATTTCATTTAGATTACAAAATCAATCTGCTGGTATCTTTAATAATTTTCATGATCAGTCTCTTAAGTTACTGGAACAAGAAAGAACAAAAATTCTTATTGAAAATGAGGAACAATGGCGACAGCGCAGTCGGGCCATTTGGTTACAAAGTGGAGATCTTAATACTAGATTTTTTCATAGTTACGCGAGTTTTAGGAGGAATAGTAAATATCTTTGGGAACTAAAGGATGAGGAGGGACAGGTACACAGTGGTCAAGATAATTTAAAGAAAGTTGCTTATGATCATTTTAAAGGTTTTTATAAAAATGGGACGACTCCTCCAATAAGTAAACAAGTTCAGATTGTTGCCCATTATAATGAGATGATAAATAATATGGAAGCTGAGGTCTTATTCAAACCGGTTGATTTATAGGAACTCAAAAAAGTTATATATAAGTTCAAAATCGACAAAAGTCCAGGCCCGAATGGTTGGATTGTCGAATTTTTTTAGGTTTTTTTTATATCGTAGGGGAAGACCTACTTGGAATGGTGGAGGAGTACAGGCAAGAAGGTATGATAGCAGGAGCTCTAAACTCTACTTTTATCACTCCCATTCCAAAAGTTAACAAGCCTCATCGCTTTAGAGATTTTCGGCCGATTTCTCTGTGTAATCTATGCTATAAGATTATCTCAAAGGTTATCGCAGATCGCATTAAACCCTTTCTCTCTAGATCACTATCTAAAGAGCAGTTGGGTTTCCTCCAGGGGAGACAGATACAGGATTCTATCGGGACAGTCCATGAATGCGTTCATAACATTAAGAAAAAGAAAATAAAATCAATGATCCTAAAGCTTGATTTACAGAAAGCTTATGATTGTGTTAATTGGGATATGCTAAGATTAATTTTGCTTCAGATTGGTATGGGAGTCAATATGACTAACTTGATTATGAGTTGCGCAGTTTCTACTTATTATTCAGTTCTAGTAAATGGTGAAGCTGTGGATTTCTTTAAAAGCAGCAGGGGACTTCGACAAGGCTGTCCTTTATCCCCCTTACTATTCATACTTGTCATGGAAGGTTTGAGCTTACTTATGAAAGCTGGTCATAATGTTGGTAAAATTTCAGGTATTCCAGTTACGAGAACCTTAAAAATATTACACATTATTTTTGTTGATGACGTGGTCATTTTAACAAAAGCTACTATGCAGAAGTGGTGGGAGATTGACAAGATTCTGAAATTTTTTTGTTTAACCTCAGGATTACAAATAAATGTCTTAAAATCTACTTTTCATTTTGTTGGATTAATTGATTTGGAGCTTAATGTTTTCAAAGCTATGTTCTTGTTTAATTTTATAGCGATGGATCTGGGATTCAAATATCTGGGCTTTTATATCAAAGCTGGGGCTCAAGGATTGGAGGATTGGAGCTGGCTATTAAAAAAGTTTGAAAAGAGAATTAATAATTGGGGTTATCGTTGGTTGTCATTGGGAGGTCGTTTAACTCTTCTCAAAGTTGTTTTAACCAGTCAGTTGGTATATTGGCTCTCCATGGCAGTGGTACCTTTTTCGATTTTTAACTTGCTGAGAAGAATGATGTACAATTTCCTGTGGAAACGTGATAGTACTTCCCATCATTTGCATTTGTCTAACTGGGAGAAGATATCCATTCCAAAAAAGATGGGGGGCTGGGGCATTCTCAATATCTTCGACTTCAGCAAAGCATTAGCAGCTAATACCCTTTGGAGGGTACTCTTGGGAAAAGGTATTTGGCATAAGATATTAATTGATAAATATATTGGAAACAGAAATGTTTCTACGTGGCTAAGATTTAATTCCTTCATACAAAATGGAGTTTCAAAAATTTGGAGTGGATTATTGAAGGTGACTTATCTCATTTTACATGGTATAAGCTGGAACCTGAGATCGGGAGAGCTAGTGGATTTGGGAAAGGATCGTATTTTGGGGATGGGGGACAATTCATTTTTATCCACTCCATTACAAGCATCTTTAAAAGAACGAAATGTGGTGACACTGGCTCAAGCATGGAATCCATCAACAACAACAGATCTTTCAGATTATTGGGTGAAGAGTAATGTTCTAGGACTGGACGCATAATTGGCATTAGAATGGGATTCATATAGGAAAAACCTTATTGATGTTGGGGTGATCCTACAAGAAGGTGTAGACCAAATTATGTGGACGGGCAGGGCCAGTCCTAGTAATCCATCGGCAAGGAATTTCTATCTAAGTATTATTTCATCGAAATGCTTAACCAATGTGGAGAGATGGAGATTATCAATTTGGAAGTGGAACGTTCAGTTAAAAATAAAGCTATTTATTTGGTTAGTAATTTAAGAAAAAATACTAACCTGGAATATATTGCAGAGGAAAGGATGGGAGGGCCCGGGACGTTGTCCACTGTGTAAATCGGATTTGGAAACTCCATTACATATTTTCAAACTTTGCCCTTTCACTCTAACTGTTTGGAATTTTTTAAAATAGATCTTATTCCTCGATGGCGATTGGACAGGAAATTCCCTCCTGGAATGTATGAAAAACTAGTATATGAATAAGAATGTACCTACAATGATTGCAGTATATGTTATCTGGTTTATTTGGCTTGAATGCAATCGGGCAATCTTTGAAGAAGATTCCCCCTCAGTGCACTTGATTATCTACAAGATCATGGCACGTATTACTTATCCCAGCAGTAAGGTAAAGTCTCGAACTCCAAAGTCTATTTGGATACATCAAAGTCAGAATTCATCCCTTGCCTGGTTCGATGGAGCAGTTGCAATAGATGGTGATAGGAGTGGGGCAGGAGGAATCATAAAAACTTGGGATTCAACGGTGTATAAATGGGCATTCTTCTGTGGTAAAGGTACAAATACGAAGGTGGGGCTCTTAGGAGCTTGGGTTACCTTAATGTTAGCAAATCATTTGGAAATTCCATCTCTCCATGTTATGGGCGACTCAAAAGTTGTTATAGATTGGCTCAATGACAAGGGCAGACTGATGATGATCTCCATAGAAGTATGGAAGAAAAGAACGAAAATACTTATTCAGAAATTCCAATCTATTGTCTTTCAGCATATTTTTAGAGTTTTTAATTCTGATGCAGACTTTCTTTCTAAGCAGGCTATGATTGAACCTGAAGGACTGGTTACTTATTATAAATGGACAAATGGAGAAGAAGGCCCGCGAAGACAGTTAAAGATTCATTGATGAATATGTTTTAGAGAAGCAAATATGAAAAGATGAATCTGTTTCTCCATGCTTTTTTGTTTATACACAGTTATTATATCCTAGTATTTCAGTTATGTGGCAGTTGTATTGGAACTCATTTTGACTATTACTTTTTGTAAAGTTTTTGGACTGTGTGGAATGCCAGTATATATCTTTTTCTAGAAGTAATTGAGGATCTAGAGAATCCTGTAAATGTACTGAAAGATGAAAAATTTATATGTCTAATATAATTTGAGCAAATTTTTTCCCGGGAAAAAAAATTTGTGACACAATGATATAACTTAATTATGTAAAGAGAAGCTATGAAACATGTGCAACGAGCTAAGGCACAAAATTGTTGGTGAAAAAAAAGTATTTTTAGTTGTAAGGCATGTTAAAATCTTGCAACTCTATTGTAAACAATAGAGGTACACAATTTGAACTTAACATGTGAGAACCATTTTTGTCCATACAAGTTTGCTTGGCTCCAAAAAGGACATGAAGTGACCATAAATTTTGAAAATTATCAAGATGGATTGGAGTGTGATGTTATTTATATGGTTGCTTGTCGTAGTTAATCAAGAAGACCTTGACAATAGGATAGAGGAGTAATTAAAGATGGAAGGAAGTCATAAAAAAAATTCAAAGATGAAAAAATATTGCAATTAAGATTAGTGAAGGAGGAAGCGTTGAAATAATTGTTATGTTGTTAGACAATCATGTATAGGAAATTGGAGAATGTTATGAAAAAGTGTGAGAAAATATTGAAGAAAAATCAACAAATGAAGTGCTTAAAAAAGTTAAGAAGGTGTTAGGGAGTATTATAGATTGTGACCAACAATTTGTTTGTTAGAAGTTTAAATGTAAATTTGTTAGTAGACAAGAAGCATATCATTGAGGTTGAAACTTTTGTTGAAGAAATGTAGTTGTTATATGAACATGAACAAAGTAAAGTGTAGCTAGAGAAAAAAAAAAATAAGTTTAAAGAGTTCATACGCAAGTCCGCATATTGAAAACCTCTTTAAAAAGGTGAATTAGTAATGTTGCATTTAAGAAAAGAAAGTTCAACTAGGAAAATTACCAAGAGGCTAAAACATATAACTTTTACAGGAAAGATGATTTGGTGAAATGAAAGAAGAAGATGCATGGAGAAAATACAAGAATTTCATACATTTACTATACAACATTGTGCAAATAAACTTGTTTTCAAGCCAATACATGTTGAATGAGGATGCTAAGTTTTTTTCAACAAGGAGAGAACATTGCAAGAGCATCTATGAAGTTTATTTTTGTTAACAACGAAACAAAAATACAAACATATCAATTAAGGATATAATGTTGGAAGTTATTGAAATATAAAATTAGTTATCCACCATTGACTTGTGTGTAGATAATTTTATGAAGAGAGTGTCTATAGTTTAGTTAACTTCTATACAAGTGCATATATGGAGAATGTGCCTACCATGAATTGGTTTGCAAGTGAACGTGTGGAGAGCATGCTTAAAGTTATCATGTAAGCAATAAATGTATGGTAAATAAAGAAATAATTAATAAATTTGCTAAAAAAAAAAATAGAGTAACAATAAATAAGTGTATAAAAATTAATTTTACAGTATTAAAAATATTGTAAAAATATTGTAATTTCAAAAAAATATGAAAAAAACTTAAAATATATATACCTACAAAATTGTGAGTATTCTTTTAAGTGTTCAAAGTAGAACAAATCATTGAACAAAATCTTAATATATAGAAAAAAACTTTCAACCTCAGTAGTAAACCAAAATTTTACATTAATCAAATATATTTGACAAATAGAATTTTCCATCTTTATTAATTTTTGAAATTAATTCATTAAACTCATTTTAAGATATTCAAGTCTATAAATTTAAAATGTATTTCATGGATGAACTATAAAGAATATGGATATTTTTGGCTTTTCACGATTTAGTATAAAGCACTTACAAGGTGGGTGGTTTTAATATTGTATAAGTAATCATAACGATTGAGGAAAATTAGGGGACAGTGTTTTAATGGCATAACAATAGTAAAAGGCAAGAGAGCACACTAAAGACAATATATATTTTTTAAATTTTTGTGATGTCGGCCAAAGAAAAGATTGAAAATGTTATTTTAATCATTTTCAGACTAACGGTATTTTTAGCTTCCCGATTATGCGGATTTGGTTGGGCCTCTTTGTTACAAATAGGCCCAACCCTTATCATAAATTGGGAAAGGTTAACAAATTGATACTTGTTGGGCCTCTTCTAGTTGGTTAAGTTAGTATGGAAATGACATTTGCCACAAATTATGACACAGTACCCTGCCCATTGACAAGTGTTGGTTGCTCAACATCAAATAAGAATATTAAGGAACCACCCTCGAGACTTAGTATGGTTTATATGTTTTAGTTATCTGCAATGTCTTAGTGTTATGGGTTGTTCTCATTTGTTTTCTTCTTAACTATAACATTAACATTGTTATGCATTGTCATGGTTCGTAGATAAGGTAAGATTATCAATTCCACAACTAACCATAAAACTAGTTAACAAATACAACAAGTGATAATACAAATCACGAGTGCAAAATGTTGAAAGAAAAGAATAAAATAAAAGATATGTGTGACTAAGTAATAAAACAAGTAAAAGTTAGAACCATTGTATATCGAGACAACGAGATGACAAAGTAAAAAGTGAGGAAGAAGAAGCATTTGTCACATAAATCATTAAACAAATAAAAGTTAGAACCATTGTATATCGAGACAAAGAGATGACAAAGTAAAAAGTGAGGAAGAAGAAGCATTTGTCACATAAATCATTGAAGAGATGTTAATACACTAATTTTTTCATTCAAAGGTTCAATCTCCACAATTTATTTAGTCTGAGTTCTTTGGGTACTTTTTAGCAAATCCAGGGTCTTCCTATTGTGTTGAAATTTGACCACCTTGCTAAAAAAAATCTAGCTAGCACAAGTAGTCCATCTACCAACACTTGGACTTGAACCTGAGACCACCTAGAGCCCCAAAAGAATAGAGGAGGGTGGTTTTGTCAATCCAGCTACAGGCCTAAGCCCAAATACACCTTATGATAATGTTGTTTGAGAAGTGCAACATTAAGAGGGCCTAGTTGAATAACCATGGGAGGAGCGCAGGAGCAACCAACAAAGACTCTCCTAATATTTAAGGTTGAAAAAAAATATACATTAATTTCAATGTCAAGGTTGTAAACCCTTTTACTTAATAACTACAAGTCCTATTATAGTGACATAGTTTATCAATGACTAGCTCTATTTTTGTTGTTATATATATATATATATATATATATATTGTTATCTATATTTTGTTATCTATATTTATATTAATTACAACTCTTGACATATTTTATGAATGACTAACTCTACAAGTAATTGTATTTTATTTAAAATTGACTATGCAATGTTTTCACTACTTAGTTTACAAAGGTTTACATATTCTACCTTTTCTAAATTGAACTTGTGACTTTTGAGGAAATACACATGCACGTGTGTGTGTAACAAGAACGGTTATATTTCTATCAAAAAAATGCTACAACCGTACTGTATAGCATGAAAATACATATAAAGGGACTATCCAGCAAAATTGTCTAAAGCATGTCCAAAGATTATAACCAAGATTCCAAGACTACATAGCATTCCTTCAAAAAAGATTTATGAAATCTACTACAAGTTTATAAATTCATAAAAACTCCTAATGACAAACAAACTTTAAAATGCATAAAACATTACTAGATGAGACCGGATTGACCATAGGATTCTTCATGTTGCACTTCATTTGTCATAGAGTTTTGGGATGCATTCAACATTTCCACATCCTCTCACTATTGTTGAATGATTTCATTCTCCTTACCCTCTGTTGACTCAATAAATAGTTTGGGAATTGAGTGAGTTGTGGACATGATTTTGACTAGGCTAGTAATTGTTTGTCTAAGGGCTACACATTTAGTCTATAGTTACTCAATTTGTTTCTTCTGGTCATGAAGGGTTTCCATTAGTAGAGTGAGTTTGTTATCCCTATTAGCTTCCCAATATTGCATTATGTTTATGAAATTGAGTTTTTGTTACCAATCATGAAGGCCTCATACCTTCTTAGAATTCTTTGAATTTACAAGGTCTCGCAGAGAGGGCACCATCTAGCATGCTTATGATCCATTAATGGATCACAACATAAACCAAAGACAACCATTTTTTTCCACTAGCCACAGGTAGTCCATAATTTATGAAATCACTAACCAACATCCCAACGAGGCCAATAACAGAGAGATGACAACTTACCTTTAGAAAAGTATGGTGCCAACATTACTAAGATGAAACCCCGTAGACTTGAATTGCATTGATTAGGGAGCCACATAAGACATATAAGCCATGACCACGATGAGATTTACAAGAAACACAACATCTACCAACTTGGAAATAAAGTCATGACAATACTTTTTGTGTCAAATATTTTGAGAATAGTTGATCTGAGATCTTTTATTCGATGACTATAACATATTGAATTGCATTAAAGAGCATAAACAAAGCTTATGTGCAACATTAGTGAATAAATCATACACATGAGACACAATAAGGAGAACAATTGTACAAGACTTGATAACATAGTTCATCCCAACAATGGACTATGTCTCGGGGCCCACTTCAAAGTGGAGAGGCCTTTATATTATCCCAACAAAAATTGGCATAAATACATGGCAATACCTCAAATATGAAAAACTCCAGGAAAATCCGCTTCTCGGATGCGAATTTTGACTGCACTAGTGGATTTGTGGCGAGATATCGTGAATAAATGACTGTGAATTCGTCAAATTCTATCATTGTCACCCCGAGGGCCCTCTTGGGCTCTCTGCCTCATTTTGCGTGCCACTACAGTCTGAACTAATTGCTTCTCTTACAGAAAAACTTGTGTCGTACGACTAGACGGGCGGATGAACAGACTAGGTTTTAAATCCATTTTCCCCAGGCAGATAAACCAAGGCTTGTCGTTTGGTCTGTTCGCAAGTGTATGTAATATTAGAGTTTGTTAAAGAGGAGAACCAGGGTCAAACCTATAGGATCGTCCCTTTTGGATATTAGTTACAACATACTTTTTAATATAGTGTTAACACTATATTAACATAACGACCTTGCCGTCCCCGAGGTGTAGAACAGTCGGTGACAAAGTGTGTTGTTAAGCCACTTCGTGTTAAAAAGTCACCGGTTCAAAACCTGCGGGGACAAAAAATCCAACCATGTTAAGGGTTGGTGTGGCTCAGGCCGGGTGTGATCCCCGGGTGATTTTGACGGCTTAGATGCCCCTGAGTCGTGGTTTCTCAAGCCACAGGTTAATCCCGATGCCAACAGGTTCGTCCACATTAACAAACAAACAAAAAAAAACATAACGACCTTGCCATTATTATATTACATGGTCTATAGCTACCGCCATATTTTGGGTTTTGGCACCTATGATAATATTTCGTTTGTCGAGTTGTGGGCCACCAACCAATCTAGCCACTGAGTCTAGCGTCAGTCGGTTTGGTGGGCCTTTACATATATTTTTTAATTTTTTCGCCTTGGCCCTCATTGGGCATTCGTGGGGTGCCACGTGGTGCTCTGTGATTGGGCCACATGGTGCCTTGTGGTTGGTTATCTCTGCCTAGTCACTAATGATGTAATTTGTCGACTATACAATGACTATGTTGTATGGTAGGCCACGTGGCGCCCTCTGGGTGGTGCCACATGGCGCCTCCTGGGAGTGTCACATGTCACTTTCCCATTGGGCCATTCGGTAGCCCAAAAATGCCAAATCGCCATGCCACGTGGTAGCCTCTCGTGCTACCATGTCAGCATGCTAATGTTAACACTGCACAGTCAAGTGTTGTCATCATCGTGTACGATGTTGACGTCATCCTGTTGAATTTGACTAGGTTGAGCAAAACTTTGACTACCCATATCTTTGTCACTCAGACTCCGTTTGAGGTGTCGTTTGCACCATTGGAAATCTCTCGACGAGCTCTTCGACTTGATGTCATTTTTGCTGAGATTTGAGGACTTTGAATTTTTGACCTTTTAGATCCTCCTGGATCAATAGCCCATAAGTCTCTTTCCTTGTGCCTCATCCCAATCCCAAGCTTAATGAATCATATCCTTTGTAGCCTTAATGTTTGAAGCAACATTTTTTATGCTTGGGTGGGATTCTCAAACAAGCTATGGAAAAGGTGACATAATTGTGTGTATCATCAAATATATTGATTTGGAATGGATCATTATATAATTTTTCATCTATCTTGGTACTTTTTGTGTGGAAAATTTGGAGGAATTATTTGTAGGGCCCATTTAAGTGGTAGTTCCCAATTTGGATATTTAGGGTCTAAAACCTTCTAGAACCATTTTGAGGCATCAAATGGAATTTTTTGGGGTCAAAACATTGCAAGCATAGCTCCCTGCACCTCGATGTTGAGGCATGCAAAAACCTTATCCCTAGATGACAACTATCAGGTTATGTTAAATATTAGGTTGTTGGGAGAAGAGGGGGTTCCATTCTTTAGCATTGTACGTGTTCCATATTTGAGCATAGCATCTAGGAGTGGGATTTGAGAGCATAAAAGAGGAGGAAGAAGATTTTGTAGCAGTGATTCAGGCCACGGGGTCAAAGGCAACTCCACATTGAGTGTTATTTTCTTTGTATTTACACTTTCATAATTGAAGAAAAGAGAGAAGAGTATAGACCTTAGCTTCTAGCTACGTTTTCTCCCATGTTGGGTTTCCTAGGATACATCTAGTGTTCATTTGTGTGGATGGTGTGTTCATTTCTTATTCTTTCATTTTCATATTTCAGTTATTTTTGTAAATTTGAGCAATAATCTTGTGATAATAAATATGATATCTAAGGAAATAAAACATGCCTAATAAAACATTTCAGCACAATACAAGATATGTTGTGACAAACTATTCTAGTGGAATACCCACAACAATCTGCATATCATATTGGTATCAAAGTTGTTTTCTTTTGGGTATTTATGGGAAGTTGAAGGATCCAGGGATTTGTTTAAGAAGGAAGTCACAGAACCCTAGCCATGACAAATGAGTCTAGTGATAACAACCCTTGTGATGCAGCAGAAGAGATATTTGTGAAGCTAGAGGAACAAGTCATTGATATATCTCACGACATGCCC
>ML849913.1:18684-32429 GCA_009831015.1 Picea engelmannii
CCAACGAACAAGTTTGGACCTTTTAAGGAGGTTGGTGGCTCTAATTGAGAAGTTGGATCGGATGAGAAACCCGGAAATAATGAAGACCCAATAAAGGAGTTGAAAAAAAAGCAACCAAGTTTCAGTGCCATCACTCCTTCACAACCTTTGTTTAAAATGGAAGTGAAAGTGGACATCAAACCATACCAAGGTGAGATTCATGATGCTAAGTTGAATCATTAGTTTCAATAGCTAGAAGTGTATTTCAATGTCCATAATATAGAAAAAGATTTAAAAATCTCATTTTCCCAATTGAAATTAGAGGGTCATGCACTAACCCAATGGAAAAGTCACACATAGACACTTAGGATAGAGGGTGATCCAACAATAACTGAGTGGTAGGCTTTTAAAACCCCCGTCAAGTCCCAGTTCTACCCTATTAGGTATGTAGAGGACCAGTGGATTTGTTGGCATCACTTCAGGCAAAGGCAATGGTAGAGTGTGCAAGGGTACACCGTCAAGTTCAGGAAAATGGAAATCATGTTGGGTACCTCTCCCAAGAACATAGACGTATTCCTCAAGTATTTGGGGGGTCTACTTAGTAATTTGTGAAAGCAAGTGATTCTATTCATATTGAGGACTGTTGATGAGGCTTGTGTGCAAGCACAATACTTGGAAAACATATGCCATAAGAAAGGGCAGCCAAGTAGTTCTAAACAAAAAGACAACCAAGATACTTATAAGGAGGGGAAGAATAAGTGGAAAGGAAAAGATAAGAAAACAAAAATGACTACACATTAATGCAGGGATATAAACAATCGATACAACCATTGTAATATCAATGGTCACACCAAAGATAAGTGTCTGAAGCTACATTCAAAGCTGAATCCAAAGAATCGTAAGAAGGATGCCAAGACAAAGAACCTACTACCCATGGATTCAAGCAACCTTGTACAAAGTAGCTCAAATGTGGATGAGAATATTGTCTACACCTTAGAGCAGAAGGAGGCGAATCTGAGTAGCCTTCATCACAAGGAAGAGAAGGAGTTGACTAAACTCTTCCATATTAAGATCCATGTCAAAAATACCAAGGTAGATGATGTATTTGATTCCAATTCATTGGTAAACCTTATAGCAATGTATTTGGTCTATAATCTTGGGTTGGAAGTTCATGTCCATCCTAACCCACATCCATTGGGATGGGAAAACAAGGATGTAGAGCTCAAGTTCATGAAACAATGTAAGATAAAATTTGTTATAAGTGCAGATTTTGTTGATGAGGTGGAGTTAGATGTAGTACCCCTTGACGTGTGTATTGTAGTGTTTAGAAGCCCCTACATGTATATGAGGGATGTGATTTCCAGGTGGAAATCAAACCAATATCGCTTGATCAAGGATGGGAAATCTTAGATCATCAACACACAAAAAGGAAAGTTGAAGATCTCTCTAGAAAGTGCAAACCAAGCCAAAAAGTTGATCGGTTCCAATAAGAAGTATGTATTGTTTTTTTAAGAGAGAGTCAGTCAGGTGATTAATTGATAACAATAAACACATACTTGAAGGATGTAATAAAGAGAAAAAATAATAGTTGAAGGAGTTTTTGTAGGTGCATGAAGGAGTGTTGTAGGTGTACAAAGGAGTGTTCTATGAGCCTAAAGGGTTACCACCTAAAAGGGAAGTGGAGCATGAGATACAATTGTTGCTTGAATCTCCATTACCAAATATCAAGATGTATAGATAATTTGTTTTGGAAACGAAATACGTGAAGAAACAGTTGCAACAACTATTGGAGTAGGGAGTAATTAAGCCAAGAACCTCACCTTGTGGGTCAACTATCATCATAGTACCCAAGAAGGATGGGACTTAGAAAATGGGTATTGACTACAAATATCTAAACAAGATCATAATTAAGAATCAATACCCTCTCCCTAGGATCAATGATTTGTTAGATTAGCTGCAACATGCCAAGTAAGTCACCAAGTTGTATCTCAAATTAGGATACCACTAGGTACACATTAAGGAAGAAGACAACTAGAAGACCTCCTTCAAGAAAAGGCAAGGTCTATATGAATGGTTGGTCATGCCTTTTGGTTTATGTAATTCACCAACTACATTTATGTGATTGATGAATGATGTATTGCATCCCTACTTAGATTCATTTGTAATAATGTATTTCGATGACATGTTGGTTTATATCTCTACATAGGAAGAGCACATCTCACATCTTATGTAGGTGTTAGAGACTTTGAGAAAGCATCAGTTGCTAGCTAACCTTAAGAAATGTGAGTTTTCTCAATAGTCAATGGTGTATCTGGGGTACGGGATTGGTGGATGGGAACTCAAGATAGATCCCACAAAGATGGAGGCCATCCTCAAGTGGCCAATTCCTACTAATGTCACTGAAGTTAGGATATTTGTTTGGGAAACGTAGTACCTATGGAAGTTCATATCATCCTTTTCAATGGTAGTTGCACCACTCCATGTTGTAATAGCCAATGGTAAGAGTTTCTAGTGGGGTAAGAATAAATATAAGGCTTTCAATGATCTGAAACAAAAGATTAGTCAAGCAACATTCCTTGCATTGCCTAACTTGCAGAAGCTTTTCTAATTGGAGACAAATGCAAGTGGATATGCTATGGGAGTAGTTTTGATGCAGGGAGGTAAGTCAGTATGCTATCATTAAAAATCGTTTCATGGGAGAGTCTTAAACTATCCTACATAAGGTAAAAAACGTTTGAAATTTGGTTAAAGATGACCATAGGCACTCAAGGAAAGAGTGTTATGTCAAGGATTCCTCACATGATGATCAAAATCTAGGAATGAATAATGTAAGGTATGTTCTAGGTGCAACCATGAAGGCTTGGATATCCAAGAATACAAAAATGTAGTCCACTTGTGTCGAGCAAAGTGCTCAGGGAAACAAGGATGTCAATGTAAAGATAAGCGGTACGTTGTGTGGGTAGATCTATTCTCAAATGATTGATATGTAAAGATACTAGTGTTATGATAAAAAGGACATAATCTATACATGAGGTTAAGATGCATCATTTTAAATATCATCTTATGAATAATAGGAGTAGTACCTCTATCATTTTTATCGGATTAATGCAGTGGAAGCATGGTACTAATGTCACAATTTCAGGCGTGAAGTGATGATGGTGCATGTGTGCCAAGGAGTGTCAAAAGATGCATAAGGAAGGAATTATGTGAATAAATGTTTAGGAGGACGTAGTCAAATTCCAGGAAAGAGTATTCCATAAATGGAAGAGGGATTCTAGGATTGATTTGGGTCTTTGAATATTTTGATACAATGAAATAAAGTACCATGAAGTAGCAACCAAGTTTTTTGGAGTCTATTGCAACACTCCAAGAACTGTGACAACAATAAGCAGGAGATTGAGGATGCATATAGGGAATGTTTGGTGCACTCCAAAGATGTTGAATACATTTCCAAAATAGATTGGTACGACAAGTTAAAAGATTCAAGCATGGAGGTGGTTTTTAGAGGAAAATCATTAAGGGACTATGGAGAAGAAGATGGTTATATGCTTTCTATGGAATGTAAAAGAGACAAAGCATGAGGAGAACCTGCCTCAAGTGGTAGGGAACCTTTGGATCCTATAATGGTAGGTAAAATTAAACTAACTACTTCTAGTTAGTAGTTAGAAGCTAGAAAAGAAAGCTTGGTGCAAAATTATAGTATGCTAGAAAATCGATTGAGGAAGTCAAGTTTGAGGTTGAGTGGTTAAGAAAGGAGAAGTGCATGGCATGTGCACCTTAAGTGTTTAAGTGTATAGTAAGGGAAATTTGAGTCAACTTGTTCTCTTAAAGTAAATTAATGTGAAGAATTGAAGCCAATAAGACATCATGACTAGAAATGTACATTGGTCATGAGTGAATTGGATAGGAAAAGTGCTCAGGACATAGAAACAATCAGGCACAATGACTACAGTGGGAGCATAAGGGGATACAAGAATCCATTGAGACTTAGTGGAAAGTCGGGAACAACAAAGAGATATATACAGAAAGGAAGGGATTGTTGCAAATGTTGTAGCAACAATTATGATTTGGCCATTTGGACAGCCATATACAACACAAGCAGCTGAAAAAGGGAGTTTCATGCATGTCTGCAAGTTCAGTTGGTGACATTGTTGCATATGGAAGTCATCCATATGAAAGAAACAACAAGGATCTGAATAAATTCAAAGACAACCAACTACAACATAAATCATAAATAAATAAATAAGTAAACTGAAACATAAATGCATTAGAATGCATGATGCATACAACAAAGTTAGATGCATTGGTAGGCATGCTGACAATGAATGCTTGGTGCATATGGATGTGCATTTGTGCATATGGATGTGCAATTGTGCATATGTACATGCTTGGATATGCATATGACATACTTGTGGGCTTAGAATAGTCTGTTGTTATATACATGCAATAACGATGCTATGGCAATTGAGTATGACTAATGATGGATTGTGTATTAAGAAAAATAATATGGCATGGTTAAAGATGTGGATGTTGTTGTTGTTGTTTATGAATTCCATCTATGTGAAGACCCATCAGGGTGGTAGGAATGGTGATCAAAAGGATGGAGGAGGAAGCATGTGAGCTTCTACAAACACCAGTTGATCGGGTAGCATCAAGTAGGTTGATAACAACCATGCAGGTATGCATTTGATTGCTTTCAATGTTGAAGGGAATTTAGGTAAGGATTCCCTCAGTGGATTTTCAAGATTTAAATTGATATGTAATGGTCGAAGGCCTAGAGTATGTAAATTTTGTTGATGCTAGAGTGCACTTAGATAAAATGTTAGTTGCATAGTGTGTTATGATTGGTTATGAGATCATAACTAGGTCAAGTCAGGAGACATACTCCTTCTATAACAGTGAACACCCATGGAGCTAGTCATGTGTGAGACCATGAAATGGTTGGATATAGAAGGGCCATAGCGCTATGTGAGTGGTCAATGGTATCTACTATATATCTGATGTTTGGACTGCAACCTCTTTTCCATTGAAGAGCACTTAAGAATTATATTCTTGGTGGTTTTTTGGGGTTGAAAAGGAAGGCATCCAAATGGTTGATCACGCAATAGGAAGTGTGTGGATTATGTGTTGAGGCACTGGCTAGACCTTCCAACTCACCATGGTGGAGTGCATGACATGTTTATGTGGTATTATGTGGTCAATGCAAGGATGCATTGCATAGAGGTGGCCATGGGTATTGGCACCTTGATTTTTATTTTATTGGTAATTATTTGTTGCACTATGAAAAACATATGGTGTTGAAAATGCATATGAATGATAGTTGCATACTAACTGAAGGTGATTGAATTGTTAGTTTGTTATAATTATGATATCGCTTTCTGAGATGTTGAAAATGTTACAAGAAATAAAAGGTTGGCTAATAATACACGTGTAAAGAATGGGTTCATTCCAATTAATAGTTGGATTAATGAAAGTGATTTGATTGTTTTTGTAATTAGTTATGAGATCACTTTGTGAAATTTTGTAATTGCTTCCATGAAAATGTATATTTGTTATGAGATGCTAACAGTTTGTTTGACTGAGTGTAAATTGGTAAAATTGCAGGTGGAGTGGTCTTGTATGGCAATGATGTAAGCCCATAAAGAAGATTGGTCTCTACCGTTGCAAGAGACAAACATTATGAGTAGAAACCTCATGCCTGGGGAATTTTATTTTTCATGTATAAAACAAATTTGAGAAATTAAAAAAATTATTATGATATGCTAACAATTGGTTTGGCCAAGTGAAGGCTGAGAAAATTGCAAGAAGAATGGTCTTAGACATGGTACAATTGTGAGCTATAATAGAGAGCGATGTCTGTTGCTGCGAGAGCCAAACGAATTATGAGCAGGAAGCTCATGCTTGGGAAATTATGTTTTCCTTTATAAAATAGATTTGACATTTATGATTGAAAATTGCTATGATATTACCTCATGATGATTGTATGTGTGTAATACAGATGAGAAGAACTGGAAGCTCAGGAATAAGAGCTCCAAAAGGAAATTGAGCTCAAGGAAAAAGAAATGGAACGAAGAAAGTCCAATGGACTTGTTGCAACTAAATTTCCTAGGGAAGCAACACTAAAGCCTAGAAAAGAAGTGGTACAACCTGAAGAACTGCAGAGGAGAGAAGGGGGTAGACTTCCTTGGGTTGTGCAGGTTGATGTGGAATGTGAGCTTGATGGTTGGAATTGCTGCCAAAATTATAAATTGTGAGGTCATTATACATGTTTTGGGTTGGAGTGTCTATGTATGCATGTTTTTAGGTGAGAGTGCCTATGTATATAAGCATTGGTTGGACTTCCTGTGCAGAGTAAAGGTCGAAGAGCCTAGCTTTGTAATATTAAGAACACCAGGATGGTGTTGTCCACTAAGGACAATGCCAAAATAAGGGAAGGGGGATGTAACACCCCCGATTTCGATCCCTATGAACTATAATGTATTATGTAAATGTGACTTAGGTTGGTGAGTCGATAAAGTTGGAAAGGGGACAGAGTGCCTAGGAAATGTAATAGTTCAAATATATTAATAAAATACATCGTTGGCTATAAGACGAACAAGGAAAAAAGAGATAGGGAGCTATGATTCCATGAGAGAGGGGGCTAAGGGGGATAAGTCTTTTAATATTATTTTATTTATTTACCCATCTTGGTTTTAATGGAGAAAAGTGGTTACATGAGCGTCTTGGGGGAAGTCGAAGCTCATGTGGTTCTTGATTCTTTTAATTATATAAACCCTGCCTATGGGTTGTTTGGGGGGTTGTTCTTGCTTAATCATTCAATCACTCATCTTCCTCATTCTTTCCAATTTGTGTTCTCTTGGTTGGATCATGGAAATAAATGACTAGAGGAGGAGATCCATTGTGAGATGGCTATGAGGAATTATTGATCATTCCATAAGGGAATGGATGCTTGTGTGCATGACATTGATGGCATATATGAAAGAATTGTCCACGACTAATAATCCTTGGAGTTTTCAGCACTGAGATTCCTAACCAGTAGCACTGGAGCCCTGGAGATAAATGTAACTACCTGAGGGACTGCATGGCAGAGAAAGGGGTTCATTTCTTTGGGTTGTGTAGGCTGAAGGGGAAGAGAGATGGAAATTAGGATTGTTGTGTGGTTGGGAAAACATGAGAGCTTGTTAGTTGACTGATGTGTTTTTAGATTTGTCCTAATACTCATCCTTGTTGATTCATAGCCTTGGCTCAGGAGTGACATTGTTGTTGAGAGTGAATGAACAACAGTGTCTAAGGTTGGGAGGAATTTCCTTGGTATACAACCAATTGGTGATTTTTAACTTGAAATGATAAGTTATCTACGTGTTTTCTTTATATTTATATTATGTTGTGTATTATTATTATCTATGAGACATGTGTTCATGCTATTCATGTTGTTGGTTATTGTTATGCATGGCATGTTAATATTTTAGGTTTCAGTTAGCAAGAATCTTAATGAATGCATGTGTGGTCATTGCATTCTTTCATGCTTATTTTTGAATTAATTACTATCATAATTTGAAATTAGTCTTTGAGGTGCGATTGGAAGTAGCGCGATCGAGCCTGTCGGTGGCTGCATACGTCACAAGAAAAATGGTACTCCGGGGAGAAGGTAGAGAAAAACATTTCCCACCTCATTCAGTAAAAGATTTTGGGGACCAAAATCCTCTCTAAATGGGGAGGAATGATTTGGAATGGATCATTATATAATTTGTCATATATCTTGGTACTTTCTAGGTGGAAAAATTGAAGGAATTGGCTTGCAGGGCCCACTTTAGTGGTAGGTCCCAGTTTGGAGATTGGGTTCTCAATCCTTCCAGAGCCATTTTGAGGTAGAAAATGACATGTTGTTGTTCTGCACTACGAGACCTTTTCAACAATGCAAAAATCACCTCAATTGGAGCTTGTATGTGGAAGTTATGTGTCCCACAAGTTGATCTACCTTGTTCACCACCTTGGTACCAAGTGGATGCCACATCATCCCCCATTACTCACACATATGGCACTATGTGTGGAATTTCAAGAATATTCTAGAAGGTCCAAAACCTAACATTAATTGAGGGTTGAGGCATGCAAAAACCTAACCCTAGACGACTATCAAGCTATGTTAAATATTGGGCTGCTATGAGGAGAGGGGGTTCCATTTTTTTAGCATTGTACTTGTTCCATAGTTGAGAAGAGCATCTAGGAGTGGGATTTGAGAGCATAAAATGTGAGGAAGAAGATTATGTAGCAGCCATTCAATCCACAATGTCAAAGTCAACTCCATAGTGAGTGCCCCTTTCTTTGTATTTGCACTTTCGTAAATGAAGAAAAGAGAGCAAAACATAGGCCTTACCTTCTAGCTACGTGTTCTCCCATATTGAGTTTCCCATGATACATCTTATCGATGTATCATGGCCTAGGATACATCTTATTGTGGTGCATGATATATCTTATTTTGGCCTAATATTCATACCCTAATGTCAAAGACAACTCCATAGTGAGTGCCCCTTTCTTTGTATTTTCACTTTCATAACTGAAGAAAAGAGAGAAAAGCATGGGCCTCGCCTTCTAGATGGGTTTTCTCCCGTATCAAGTTTCCCAAGGTTTTCTTCTATATTGGGTTTCACCTTCTAGTTATTTTCATAAGTTTGAGCAATAAGCTTGCGATAATAAATATGAGATATATGGAAATAAAATATGCATAATACAAGATCTATTGTGATGAATTGTTCCAATGGAATATCCATGTCAATTTACATATTATCTATTGATTAGGGAATTAAGGATTATGCTCTAATATCCATTATGGCACACATTTTGCATGGTTTGAGATATAACGTGAACAATCAATATTCTCAATAAAAATAACATAGTAGGTGGTCTTGATGAATGATTTCCTTTAGCTTTGTGCTTGTATGGAACTTAAGAAGATCTAAATCATAGATCTCTTAATCTAAACGATAAGCAATGGATGCAATCATGATAAATTTACATGTTCCTAGAGACTTATAAAGTAACAAGGATCTCTTCATGGTTGATATAGTGTTTTGATAGAGTTATCACCCTTCAACAAAGCCTCAAGGTCTACTGGAATTTATTTCTCTTTTACCAAGATCTACAGTGAGCATACCAAATGTGCTTCGGAGTTTAAAGGACATTGACTCATGTGGTTAAGCATGATTGTGATATACCTAAGATATGAATCCAAGGTGTAGTCCTCATGCATGTCATTTTTAACACTTAAAATTCCTCTAAAGAAAACAAGTGTGGCTTAATTTTTATGAAATTTATTTATTTTATTATACAGATAATTCATCAAAAGGTTTCATTTGAAATTATGGAGTGTGCTCATTATTGTTTTCTATTGATATTACAATTTATTTATATTGGGATTTATAATTTTTAAAACTCTCAAAAATTGGAATGGCATTTTATGTAGAATATTTTTTTTATGAAGTGTGTATCTAGGTACTCTTGGCAATTGAAGTTGATCTGGATTGGACCATTATATTATTTGTCATCTATCTCGATGTTTTCAGAGTGGAAAAAATTGGTGGAATCAGCTTGCAGGGTCATTTTAGTGGCAGGTCCCAGTTTGGAAAATTGAGGTCCAGAACCTTCCTAAGCCATTCTGAGGCATTAAACGACGTTTTTGGGGGTTCTTGTGTTTGAAACTTGCACACACCCCCTTGACGATGTTCTACATTATGAGACCTTTCCAATGGTACGGACCGTGCGTCAATCAAAGTTCGTATGCAAACATTATGTCTCCTGCAAGTTGACCTATCGTGTTAACCACCATGGTACGAGAGGATGCCACGTCAACCCACATTACTCATGCATATGGGGCTAGCCACGTGAGGGATTTCAAGAAGATTCTATAAGGTTTGAAACCCTACCACAATTGAGGGTTGAGGAAGTCGAAAACCTATCCCTAGATGACTATCGAGCTATGTTAAATACCATGCCACTAGGCGGAGAAGGGTTCCATTCTATACTATTGTATTTTGTTCCATAGTTGAGCAGAACAATTGGGAGTGGGAAATTAGAGAGCATAACATGGGGGTTTAATGTTTTGTAGCATCCTAACATGCCACATGTCTCTTGTAACTCCATAGAGAGTGCCTTCTCCTATGTACTTGCATTATTTCCATACTAGAGAAAAGAGAGTAGAGCAACCTCACCTTCTAGCTAGGTTTTCTCCCGTAAGGGTTTTCCAGAGCAAATCTTTGTGTTATCTTGTGGGATGGTGTGTGCTTGTATTTTACTGTTCTCTATTTTCCACATTTTCAATCTCGGAGTTCACCTAGGATGCGCAAGCAAGCTCGACTGTAAGGAGAGGAATTTTCCCTGGTCAACTCCTATTCAACCAGTGGTCCTTGGTAATGCTCTTGCTTTTCCATTGTCACCAATTAGTTCTTTTTCTCCCGGGGTTCCTAACATTTCCCCATTTCTTTGATCCTATTTACGGGCAATTCCCTATAGGATTGCCTATAGTACATTATATAATGAACCGTTTTATCTATTTCATGCATAAGCAGAAAACTAGTAACTAAATATTTTGGAATCTAAACGAATTTAACCTTCATAGTGTAGTTTTTTGTTTTATTTATCAAATCTGTTGTGATGAACTATTCTAGTGGAATATCCACGATAATTTATAGATCAAAAGTACAACTATTTTTGAGACTTTTCATTGTGGAAGAGTTGGATGAATATATACCTTTCAATTTGAAATTAAGAGTGTCCCTTCAAATTTGATCATTATTCCCTAAAATACTACACAAAAATCAAGATGAGATTACATAGTTAGACAAATGGTAGATGCAAGTTAGAGAAGTTATCAACCATAAAAGCAAAATTATAAACTATATGTTAGTGCATAAATAAGACAAATTAAAAGAAAATAAAATGAATATATTGGCACCATACTCATTTGTACCTGGCTTTAAAATCTTGAGAATCATTTAAGCTTTATAGGTGTGAATTGAGTTTTTGGATTTTAAATGCTTCCAAAATTTTACATTACTATAATTAATTGTTTTTTCTTTCTCCTTTTCATTAAAAAGTAAGAAATTATTTTTTTATCAAAACTTATTCAATTATTTTATAATAAAACAAATTTATTTATTTTATATAAAATTTTAAAATATTTAATTTTTATATTGTATTATAAATTTATTTTATATAAAAATTTAAAATATTTATTTTTTCATATTGCATTAACATATAAAGTTGAAACATTTCCACATGTAAATACTTCAACATCATTGGTTGAAAAGAATTATGATAATAACACGTTAAAATTGAAATGAGTGTTATAATATCTATTATGATAAGGTTTTAACAATGAGAGTTAACAAAATGCAAATTTAGTTGTATACAACTAACTTGTATAGAGAGTGTGTCCATTGTTAACTTGTGTGTAGGTGAATATTAGGGATGATATTAAGGATGGAAATTTATTTTTAAATGTAAAAACTTTGGCGAATCTTACTAATCCTTCATATGCCAACTATAAATGTTTGGTAATATTTTTGTAAAAATATTCAAATTTTTAAGGATTTTATATAGTTTTTATAAAATTTTCGCAATTTTTAAGGTAAAATAATTTTATCCTATAGAATTTGGGCGAATGATTCTAGTTTTTGGAAAAACCATGGAAAATTAACCCATGAGCGAAATTTAGCCCATAAAATCATCCATGGTGAATATGTGAAGAATGTGTCCATTATTAACTTGTATGTAAGCAAATATGTAAAGAGTGTGTCCACAACTCACTATTGTATGGAAATCACCGTTGTATGGAAATATGTGGAGACTATGTTTATGGTTAATTTGTGTGAAAGCTATAATATCAATACATAAATGTAAATGTGTGAAAGTTAGAATAATGATGAGAAAACAAAAATAAGAACAATCAAATTATTATAAAAATGACAAATTTTAAAATAAATTAAAAAATTAAAAAATATTTATAATTGAAAAGTTAAATATCTTTTCAAATAATTTAAAAAATTAAAAGAAAAAACATTATTTATATGAAAAGTTTATGGTGAAAATATTAACATATATTAGTAATTGATTTTTTATTGTAAATTTCTCCAAATTATAATTTTTAATATATGAAAATAAATAATATAATTTAGGGGAATTAATTTTAAAAAATGAATTCCATATTGTTTGAGTGTAATTAATCACAAGAAGATGAAGGATTATCTTTTCATAATATTCATTTTTATAGGAAACTTAATGGATTTTTTTTGTTACACTTGTGGAGAGAGAGTGCTAAGATGGATTGTAATCTCGATTGCTATAAAGAGATTCATTATTTGATTGCATCATATGGTATTAAAGTGGGTTGGATATAGGGAGTGATGAATTGAAGTAAAAATATATTGAAGAAATGAAGAATATCAAAAAGAGGAGCATAATTTAAGCTCAATAGAGAGTTGTAGGCATTGAGAAGGAGAATTGAAGAGTTGAGGAAAGACCAAAAAAAAATAAAAAAATAACAAAATGCAAGTGACCCTTAACTAAACTTAAAAGATGAAAGATAGAAAAAGGAGATGTAGATGCCTAGTTAATTAATCTATTCAATAATTAAAAAGATAACACAAAAATGCATAATTCTTCCTACAATGTGAGTTTGTTAAATGAAAATTTATTAATTGGATAAATGAAATGAAAAGATATTTTGAGTACGAGAAATTGGAAGACCCCAAATGATAAAGTTAGTATATTATACTAGTTGAAAATATATGCTACTATTTGGTGGATATATTTTCAATCCACTCAATAATTAGAAACTTGACACAAAAATGAATATTTCTTCATATAATGAGAGTTTTGTAAAAAAAAATTTAATTAATTGGAATGAAATGAAAATATATTTTGACTATGAGAAATTGGAATACCCTAAATGATAATGTTAGTATATTATATTAGTTGAAAAGATATGTTATTATTTGGTGGAGATATTTTCAAAAAGAGAGAATTAGAAAAGGTAAATAATATATTTGAGCATGAAGAGGAAGATGGTTTATAAGAATAGAGATACAAATTTGATTGTAGACCATAAATCATATTCGTTCAAGCAGTTACATGATTTGAGATAAAAAGAGCAAGATAAGTTATCGAGGAACACAAATCAAAAGTGTAATTTTATAATGAGAAGTGTTTGCTTCATACAAGAGCTACGTCGAAATTGGACACTCCAAATAAGAAGAATTAAACATATCTCAACTAGAGGAGTAAAGGATTTTAACCAATTTAAAGAGGAAGAGAGAGAACATTTACATGGAAATTTGACACTCCAAAGTAAGATAATTCATTATTTCAAGTTGTAGTAACTCTTATCAAGAAAGAGGAAGGAGTAAAGGATTTTAACTTGGCTCAAGGAGGAAGAGGACATGGTAGAGGTTTTGGTGGCCCAAGGAGGCTTATCATTTGTTTTAAATGTAGAATAGAAGGCCACAAATCATATGAGTGTTTGAATGAAGATGGTGAATCAAAGGAGAACAAACGAAAAATAATGCTCTATGGTTTATGGGTCTGAGTTATATATTAACTTTTCCATCAAAATTTCAAACCAATTCAAACTAGTTCGAGTTGTACTAGATTTTCCATCAACGTTTCAAACCAAGCCAAACTAGTTCATCTTTGTCTTAAAGATTAATTGGTTTGAATTGGTTTCAAATGTTGATGGAAAAACTAATACACTGCTTAAACCCATAAAACATGGA
>ML849914.1:8835-20810 GCA_009831015.1 Picea engelmannii
TTACTTAGCAGTTAATGTAAAAACAATATGATTTTGGTTTGTAGCCTTGTCGGCTATTTTTAATGACCTAATTTTAATTAAAGGTCATGATACACTATATATTGAGGATGTTTTTCCCTCATTTGAACATAACACACAACTCAGTCTCTTGTGAGGTCTGATTTTTTGTGCCCTAGTTTGGGTATTTGGTCTTTTAAAGGAGGCGCACTTGTTGATGGAAGGATTTTCTTGGCATGTTTGGCATTTCTCTTGAAGGAAGGTTTACAACTAGGGTTTGCATATGCTTTTCATCATGATATGTAAGTGTTTTTCTTGCAAAACTTCTTAATTGAATGGTTGTAGGTTTACATTCTTGCATTTACTTATAAATTTGTTGATTTTAAAACCCTAGGTGACAAGCACACATGTAGGTCCTTGTTTCATGTCTCCTTAGAGAGAAATATTCAGCGATTGAAGGAGGAAGAAAGAGCCTAGCCTTTGCTACACTCTTTTCACTTCTTCCCTTAAGCTAGCTTTGATTTTAAAGGTTAAAAGGAGGGTGACGTCCTAGGCCTAGGTTATCTACACCTAGGGCCGTCCATCTTCTAGGGTTTTAGTGATAGAGCCTTACTCCTTAAACCTTGCGTCCTCTCCTTGAATGACTCCATATACCCTTTAGGCACTGATCTTAGACACACAACGTTGAAGTGATAGTTCTCAAATCAACTGTCAAAACTTTAAATTTTGAAACCCTAACTAACTAGCTAACCCTAACTAGGCTGACGTCACACTTGGTTATTCCATCTTGACGCAGCATCTTGGAAATGATAAGCAATTAGATGATGATTAAAAGCATTTATTGAGTAAAAGTTTGATTAGATACATTGTTGATTACATCATTTCGATAGTTATTGATGAAATAATACTTCTCCATTGTTATATTGATAGAATGTTGATCTCATTAATACCTGTTGTTTCATTGCTTATATATTGATGTCAAATAATTACATGAAGTACTAACCCATTGATATATAGCCTGCATACATATTATCTTGTTATTGTCTTGTTCTGGGCAAGTGTTCTCTTTTGGGCATACACTTCTTTATTGGTTAATTAGCCAGATTATCTGACCTTTGGTGGTAACCTGTGAGGAGGAAACTTTGCCTTGATCTTTATACTTTGGCCTCTTCAAAACCCCAGGTTGCTGGGGAAGTCTCCCTTGGGTTAACCTCCCTAAATAGAAAGAACCTCCCCATTGAGGTGACATTGGGTGGGGAAGGTTCTTGTTACGCCAGTTTGGCCTCAATCCTCTAGCCTTTTGACCTAGCTACAAATTGTGCGATAACATTTTGGCGCTGTTGCCGGGGAACACTGAGTCAATCTTCCTCAAACGACAAACCTTTTCGGTAAGCCTTGCCTCAAAGACCTTTTCTTACAAGCTTACCTGGCGACTCCACTAGGGTGTTTTTACCCTTTTTCTTTGGTAGTTTCAAGTAAACTATCTGGCGACTCCACAAACTAGAAGGAGATTTAACAATCCTCCTTTGTCTTTCAGAAGGAAGCCTCCCTTAAACTCTCCTATTGTCAAATCACTTTTTGGGAAGTGCCTTCCTTTGAGAATCATGTCTACCTCTCAGAACGCTACAACAAACCCAGTCAACAATCAAAGACAATGGTCATCTACCCTTTTCAGGCCGTTAGACATGTCAACCATACCTGGCTATCCTAGGCAAATGCCACCCAAGTATGAGAAGTGGTTGCCTAAGTTTACCGGTACTGATGCCATCAGTGCCGAAGAGCATATGAGTAACTTTTGGGCATTCTTTCAGCTTCACCCCATCAGTGATGATGTTGAAGATTTGGTCATGAAGTTATTCTCCGCTACTCTTTATGATGCCTCAAGACGATGTTACCTCAGCCTTCCTGATGGAAGCATCAAGACCATGGATAGACTTGAAGAGACCTTTCTCAAAAGATGGAGTATCAAATAAGACCCTAATATGCTTCTCACGCGACTGAATAGCCTTGCTAAATATGGGAATGAGTCCATTCGTGAGTTTCACACTAGATTCGAAACTTTGTTACAAATAATTCCCCCAAGCCATCACCCGAAAGATGATTACCTTGTTCATATTTATACCAGATCTTTCAATGGCCAACTAGGGTATCTCCTTAGAGACAAAAACCCCCAGTCCATTCAAGAAGCTCAAGAGCTCACCACTAAGATAGAAGGGAACCTCCTGTCATCTAAGATTGTGCCCTTTGCTAACCCTAGGGGGAGAATAGACACCAAGCAAAAAATAGTACACAATGCTGAGCCTACTTCAGATCTTTGCACCAGTATCAACAAATTACAAGCCTCCGTGGATGGCATCATAAAAAATCAAGAAGAAATGATGAGCCAGATTGTCAGACTTGAAAAATCCCAGATCCAAGCACCTAGGCCTCCGTTCAAAGGGCAAATTCTAGAAAGGGAATCAATTTTACAAGCCAAAGAATGAAAACAAAGTTCCAAATACTTTGGCCCCTACAAACGTTGTGGATGAAAACCCTTGGTGCCTGGAGTGTAGTGAAGCACATTGGGAGCATGAATGTCCTTATAACGCTAGCCAGCAACAAGTCAACAATTTGGATTGCTTCATGAACTTTCCTCAGATAAATATCACAGATATAGAACATCAACAAGCCGTGAGGGAAGCAGCCAGAGCAGCAAGGATGGCAATAATAAACAACTTGGACCAGGAATCACGAGAGAAGTTAAAGAAACAAGAAGTTCAGGCTTACAGGAGGAAGAATCTGAAACAACCTATTGCAATACCCACACATGGGGTGGTTGAAAATGTTGAAGTGCATTTAAAAGAATACCCCGAGAAGACAGTCCACATAGATATTATAGTGGTTGATGTCCCAGATATGTGGGGGATGTTGTTATCTAGGAAGTTTGATGCACTGATAGGCGGTTCCCTTGAGATGGACCTCACCTTTTTACGGTTACCTTTGAAAGATGGAACGATGGGACGTCTACTCAATGTACCAATAACTGGGAATCATGTACATGATATTATTCATCCCATAAATGATGACAAAGCGCAGAATGATGTGATGCAAACTCTTCAAGAATACTCTCCAGAAGACATGCCCTTTGCAACAGAAGAAGACTTTGATCAGATCGAATGGCCCAAGAAAGAAGAATACCAACAACTCCTAGATGAATTCAAGGACAAGGAAGTTGGGACGGTGAAGATATTAAAAAAGAAAAATGAAGATGACGTACAAATCCATCCGTCCCAGCAAGAAGTATTTTCAGTAGAAGCCCACCCACCTCCCTCAGTACAGTACACCAGGGTTGTTCAAGGAACGACCAAATACAAAGTCAGAAAATACAAGGAGGGAGATATGGTATGGATGTGGGATACTCAGAAAGGAGAGCCAACTAATGTAAAAGGAAGCACACAATCATGGCTCGGACCTTTCAAAGTTGGAATGGAATCAGTTGATAACTCATACTATCTGTCAACTTTGGAAGGGAGAAGGCGCCCATTACCCATCAACGGGCACCTCCTCAAACCCCACCAAGGTGGTGGGACTTGAATCCAAAGGTAAGTATAGGTAGGTAGGCATCTTTTGTGTATTATACCATTTGCATTTCATGTTGGTTTGCTTCCTCACTTGCATATTGATTGTTTTATTTTAGTTGTATACATATATATATTGCGGGGTGGCAATACCACCCCACCCTTGTTGCTGATGCCCTTTTCGAGTTTGAGCAGGTCTGCAGGTTATGCCAGAGATGCTGAGATTCTCATGCGCTCTACGGTGAGCACATGTCCCCGAGTTGGAGCCAGATGTTATCCCCGATTTCTAGGGATAACTAGGAGATCATGTCTCGAGGCCCACAGGTCCTAGACATGGAGTATCGAGAGCAGGATTGACCTGAGCATGGCCCTGGAGGGCGCATCTTTCTTCTCTTTCATCCGACCTGTCTTGTTAGCAGCAACAACATCCATCACCTTCGGCTTGGACTTGTATCGGAGAAGACTCTTGCTCCATGAGGTAATTGGTCCAGGTATCATGGTATGTGTCATTTTTGATCATTATAACCTTTAGATATATGAATCAAATTCCTTTTATTTCTGACGACTGCTTGGATCTTACATTGACCCACTTGACCGTGGTTGGGGGATTGACAGGGTGTCCTAGCAAGCTTGTACCCATAGGTTTTGGTTTGCCATCGGGGGATTTCTGAAGGGCCATCGTTCACTCCCATCATATTATTACTTTTACATCTTATCTCCCACTCATCTGCCCCATTCCCCTAGTCTAGGCATTAGGATGATCTGTTTGTGGGGTTACACCTTATCTCGTGGGAAGAAGGGGCTAAAGCCCCAGAAGGTAAAAGCAGCTGGTAAAAGATAAAAGCCATAAAAAATGAAACCTAGAGATGCCTCACACAGGGATCCCCGAGAAGGCAATAAAATGCCTCTCAGTAAGAAAGAAGAGGGACCCGAAGAAAAATAACAAAACAAGACCTAGCCAAGAGGATAGGGGGTCTCATCACAAGCCAGCCTATTATGTTCATGGGCACCTAGCAGTATGACATTGCCATTATTTGGTTACCACGCCAGGGCAGTGACCTTTGGTTGCATGGCCAAGGGAAAGGGGGTCTCATCACGAGCCAACCTTATCATCTCTGTGAAAGTGCTTGTGGGTAACACTGTAAGCTCTGGTCACCACACCAAGGCAGTGTCCTCTAGCTAGACCTTGAAATAAATAAGAAAAATAAATAAAGAAAAGAAAGAATAAAGGCAATAAAGGGCTTGGAAAGAATTGCATCCATGACGGGTACAACTCGCCTTCTACAAAGGCACCCACAGGTAATATCGTACATCCCTGTCTTTCACTCTACCCGTGTGTCTGGACATCCCTTGACCACATCACCTCATGTTACATGGCTTGGATGATATCCTTTGGAGACTTTCCTTTTCTTATGGATGCTGGCCCAATAGGGTATTTTGTCTTTTTCTTCGGCTTTGTATAGTAGGTCATTATAATATCTTTGAGCTATTGAATGATATATCAGGGGTTTTATGCGTGCATTTGATAAAATTAATGATGAAATGTGATTGACATTGCTATGATCCCTGTGACTAATGAGCCCATGGAGGGCAAAGTTTTTGATGTGTAGGACCATGCTCGAAGGACAGGTACCAGTTGGACCGGTACACATGGGGAGATGATTAGTTCGGACCTCCATGGGGCTGAAGAGCCCATCAGATGGTTCCTGGGACCCCATTAGGGGTAGAGACAGGACAGTGATTGGATGAGCCTTTGCACATGAGAAGAAGAAGGACGTTCCACTCGGGACACTTTGGCTGAGCCCAGCCCAGGGGGGTTGACCCACTTCAGATGGAACGTTTTCCTTTTGATGACCAAGACGTCATCCAGGATGTCTTGACGTCTCCTTGGGTGTGTAGTAGTTTGACAGGACAGCTGGCACGTGTGGCAGCTTGGAGGAGCCCAGAAAGAGCTAACGTCTGACCTCTGGATGCTGGACTAGCCCCAAAAGGGCCCAACGTCTCCCTCAGAGGGGCCTGACACGTCTCACTTTTTGCTCATTTATGTCTTTTACTTAGCAGTTAATGTAAAAACAATATGATTTTGGTTTGTAGCCTTGTCGACTATTTTTAATGACCTAATTTTAATTAAAGGTCATGATACACTATATATTGAGGATGTTTTTCCCTCATTTGAACATAACACACAATTCACTCTCTTGTGAGGTCTGATTTTTTGCACCCTAGTTTGGGTATTTGGTCTTTTAAAGGAGGCGCACTTGTTGATGGAAGGATTTTCTTGGCATGTTTGGCATTTCTCTTGAAGGAAGGTTTACAACTAGGGTTTGCATATGCTTTTCATCATGATATGTAAGTGTTTTTCTTGCAAAACTTCTTAATTGAATGGTTGTAGGTTTACATTCTTGCATTTACTTATAAATTTGTTGATTTTAAAACCCTAGGTGACAAGCACACAAGTAGGTCCTTGTTTCATGTCTCCTTAGAGAGAAATATTCAGCCATTGAAGGAGGAAGAAAGAGCCTAGCCTTTGCTACACTCTTTTCACTTCTTCCCTTAAGCCAGCTTTGATTTTAAAGGTTAAAAGGAGGGTGACGTCCCAGGCCTAGGTTATCTACACCTAGGGCCGTCCATCTTCTAGGGTTTTAGTGATAGAGCCTTGCCATTGCAACACTCTCCCTCACTTGATCCTCTTGTTTTATCTTTTCTCATATGCTAGCCGTTTTGCCAAGTTTGACCTAAAGAAGGAGGAAAGAGCACGAGGCCTTGCTTAAGCAACACTGGAGTGAGCCTCTTTCCCCTAGGGTTTTGATTCAAGGGCCCTCCCATTGCAACACTCTAGAACCCTTGCCTCTTGTCTTTAGCCTATTACTCCTTCAACCTTGCGTCCTCTCCTTGAATGACTCCATATACCCTTAGGCACTGATCTTAGACACACAATGTTGAAGTGATAGTGCTCAAACCAACTCTCAAAACTTTAGATTTTTAAACCCTAACTAACTAGTTAACCCTAACTAGGCTGACGTCACACTTGGTTATTCCATCTTGACGCAACATCTTGGAAATGATAAGCAATTAGATGATGATTAAAAGCATTTTTTGAGTAAAAGTTTGATTAGATACATTGTTGATTACATCATCTCAATAGTTATTGATGAAATAATACTTCTCCATTGCTATATTGATAAAACGTTGATCTCATTAATACCTGTTGTTTCATTGCTTATATATTGATGTCGGATAATTACATGAAGTACTAACCCACTGATATATAGCCTGCATACATATTATCTTTTTATTGTCTTGTTCCAGGCAGGTGTTCTCTTTTGGGCATACATTTCTTTATTGGCTGATTAGCCGGATTATCTGACCTTTGGTGGTAACCTGTGAGGAGGAAACTTTGCCTTGATCTTTATACTTTGGCCTCTTCAAAACCCCAGGTTGTCGGGGACGTCTCCCCTGGGTTAACCTCCCTAAATAGAAAGAACCTCCCCATTGAGGTGACATTGGGTGGGGAAGGTTCCTGTTATGCTAGTTTGGCCTCAATCCTCTAGCCTTTTGACCTAGCTACAAACTGTGCGATAACATGCCCTTAACAAAGCTTCAAGAAAAATCGGCTTCTTGGCAAAATCTAGTATGTAAAAGCTCTTAAAGCAAGGACAATAACATGTTCTTGGCTTCCTAGGGTTTTAAGCTAGCAATTTCATAATCTTAATGTAAATGCAAGATAAACATAACCATAACCATTCAATTAAGAAGAATCGCAGAAATCTTAGTTACATTCATCAAGAATCATCAAGCATAAACCCTAGTTGAACACTTCCACCAAGAAAATTGCCAAAATAGTCCAAGATTTGCCTCCCTCAACAAGTGCGCCTAAAATTTCAGCCAATAAACCCTAAGTAGGGCGCAAATTTCAAACCTCACTAAGTGTTAGTGAAAGATGATGAAAAATACAAGGGCAAATGCCCTAATTTATATAGTTTGAATGACCAGAATTAGGTCAAAAAGGCCGACATGGCCAGTTACATGTAATATCCAGTTTTTACATTAAATGACATAATAAAACCCTAAATCAAGCAAAAAAGGTGACGCCATGCCCTTTTAGGGTGACGTTAGGCCTTTTTAGGACAACGTTGGCTTCCAGGAGCAAAACGTTAGGCCATCTTGGGCCTCTGGATCAAACCACACGTGCCACTTGGCACACAACTGCCTCCAAAGTGTCCAAAACGCTGGGTGACGTCATGGGTCACATGGGTGACATCATGGGCTTTCCAAGGCCTACATCATGGTGAGAAGGGAAAGACCCCCTTGGGTCCAGGTCTGCTAGGCTGTCTCTGGTGGAACGTCCTCCTCTCTCTCCAGTGCAAACCTTTGATCTGTCTCTGCCCCTGGCTGGGGTCTCAACATCCATCTGGTGGGATTTTAGCCCTATGTAGGTCCGAACTGATGATCTCCCCAAGTGTACCTGTCCATCGGGTGTGGCCCTGCAATAGCAACAATTATGCTCTCCATGGGCTCATAAGTCGCAGGGATCATAGCAATGTCAATCACATCTAATAATCAAGTTGTTTAAACATATGCACAAAACCCCCTTTCCCAGACAAGTGCTCAAAGACGTTATGCTATTCTACAAGTTAGGTTTGGAGGGGACGCTAGGATGTCCTATTGGGATAGTTCTCACTGGATGTGGGATATCTCTGGGTGAAGACAAATCCAGGCCATGTAAGTGGGTGAGGTGGTAAGGGATGTCTGAGTAATGGGTGCAGTGATGACAGGGGAATGTATGCCTTACTTGTGGGTGCCTCTGAAGAGGTTGAGCTACACCTTGTCATAGATGCAAATGTTTCCAAGCCCATTCATGCCTTTTGTATTTTTTTATCTTATTTCTTTTTCTTTCAAGAGACTAGTTAGGGGACACTGCCCTGGCGTGGTGACCAGTGGTGACAATGTTATCCACAAGCATTTCACGAAGATGAGAAGGCTGGCTCGTGATGAGACCCCTTTTCTCTTGGCTATGCCACCAATAGCCACTACCCTGGCGTGGTGACCCGCTGAATGGTAGTGTTATACCGCTACATGCCCATGGACCTAATAGGTTGGCTCATGATGAGACCCCCTATCCTGCAACTAGGTCTTGATTTTATTATTTTAGGGGTCCCTCTGTTTCTTGTTGAGAAGCCTTTTATTGCTTTCTTGGGGATCCCTTGGTGAAGCATTTGAAGGTTTTGTTCTTTTGTCTTTTATCTTTTGCCAACTACTTTTACCCTTTGGGCCTTTAGCCCCTTCTTCCCACAAGGTAAGGTACAACCCTTTGCTAGCTTGGCAAACCCAATGCCCGGACCAATGTATGGGATGGATGAGAGGGAACAAGATGAAAAGTGGTAAGTATGGTGGGAACGGACGATGACCTTTCATGAATCCCCCCAGTGGCAACTCAAAACCCTATGGGAACTAACTTACTAGGGCATCCTGTCATTCCCCCCAGGTGTGGACAAGTGGAAAGGCATAAGGTCCAAGCACACATTAGAAAAAAGAATTAAATGCATATATTCAAATGT
This sequence comes from Picea engelmannii, assembly GCA_009831015.1. Classification (NCBI taxonomy): domain Eukaryota; kingdom Viridiplantae; phylum Streptophyta; class Pinopsida; order Pinales; family Pinaceae; genus Picea; species Picea engelmannii. Next base: position 17,948 of record ML849914.1, read on the forward strand.
TTTGAAAATCAGAGTGACACATACCATGGTACCTGGACTCATTACCTCATGGAGCAAGACCCACTGTTGCTGAAGGACTAGGCCGATGGGATGGATGCTGCTGCTGCTGACAAGGTGGAGGTGTTGAAGAAGAAGAAGGATGAGCCCTTCAGGGCTAGGCTCAAGTCAATATGGCTCTCGGTACTCCATGTCTAGGACCTGTGGGCCTCAAGACATAATCTCCTTAGTTATCCCTAGGCTAGGGGATAACAAGGCCAAATAGAAGTACAAGAAGGACATGATTAGGGAAAAGAGAATAAATGCAGATTCCATCAAAGACCACTTGATCCCTCAAGTGTCTTCCAAGGATACCCCGAAGGAAATGTTTGATGCCCTATCTAGGATGTATGAAGGAAGAAATATTAACAGAAAGATGAACTTGAGAACCCATGTTATGAACAAGGCAAAGAGCATGATTTCCAAGCAAACGTCATGAAATTGAAGAAGGATTCAATACAACATATTCAAGTGCTTCAAAAATCAGAGTGAGACATACCATGATACCGAGACTCATTACCTCATGGAGCAAGACTCATCGCTACTTCAGGACCAAGCTGGTGTGATGGATACTGCTGTCGATGATACGTGGACTACACTGAAGAAAAGAGGGGCCCTTCAGGGCCCTGCCTAAGTCATCTGGCTCCCGGTACTCCATGTCTAGGACCTGTGGGCCTCAAGACGTGATCTCCTTAGTTATCCCTAGGCTAGGGGATAACAAGCGCCTTTAAGTGATTTTGTGCTAAAAATAGAAGTCAACAACGAATTAGGGTTTTGGAGGAGTATATGAGGAGGAGAAGCGACCTAATTCCTCATTATGCAGATTTTATGATTTGAGAGTGAGCTCCGAGGCGACTTCACAGGTTCAGGCGAATCAACGACATTGTGGATTCTAGGAGGAATACACCCAGAGGTTGATTTCGGTGTTGAGAGACATACCCTAGTCACCGGGAAGATCACTCAGATCTTTCATCGTTTTGCAACAACAATTTACAGCTTCATACAGCTAGTGCACACTTCATTAGGAGGGCGCAAGATCTAGGAGACTCTGAGAGTTAGCTCGTTCTGTCTCGGGAGAATTCATAGATTTCCTTCCTGTTGCCGTCCTAATACACACCTACAATCATGGAGAAGTCTCCAACCCACTTGGTGTGTCCTTGGAGGCACAAGCCTACTGATTTTGTGCCAAGGTGGGTAAAATAAATGAAATGAAATAAAACAACTAATCTAGCCAACATTGTATTGCAAGGGTGGCAAAGCCACTCACATGCAAGATGTGGGAAAAAAAAACTAAAGAAATACTTTACAAATTACAAATTATGAAATTGAAAAGAATACAAGCCCAAGAGACTCTCTTGGGTTGCTTACAATGATTTGGAAAGTAAGAATAGAGAGAGGGTTTTGCACCAAGGCCTTAGGATGCTTCCTTGAGCTCCCTGTGGCCTAAAATGGGATGCACCTCCCCTTGAACTGGCGAAAACCTGCAAAAAACATCAAGCATTGCTTGCTGGAAATTGCAAAAAACCACTAGAAATGAGTTAGTTTTGGGTTAGTATATAAACATAATAAATTTATGTACAAAATTTGAACTTGTAAATTGATTTGAAAGCAAGATTTAGATGATTATATAAGTGCAGAAAATAAGTAAACAAGATCTGAAAGTTATATCAGAAATTTAGATGAGGTGAAATAAAGCTTTTGAAGTCAACTCCTCCAAGCCTTGAGTAACCTACAAACCTGTAAAATCTTTGCTACACAATGAGGCAAGAAGGTGAGATCTCCTAGATGGTCTACAAAATACTTTGCAAACACAAAGAAATGCAACCCACATAAACCTATAGCAATACTACTACAAGTTTATTCCCAACAAAATACTTTGCTTGGGGTTCTTCAAGTAAAACAATGCAAGCAATAGATTAGATAGAAATTCACAATATTACCTCAAGCATAGGAAAACACCAAATGAGAGCAGCCAAAGAGCACCAAGAATACACCGAGAGAACACCAAGAGTTCCTCCAAAGCTTCACTTCTATTAATCGAAAGAGTGGCTGCACTATGGCAACAATATTACAAGAGAGAAAATGGGGGAAGAACAAGAGAGAGTGGGGAGAAAAATGGGCAGCATGGAGTTGCTCTGAAATTAGATTCCAAAATGAGTAGAGGAGCCTTTATTTTAAGGGAGGGGAGGAAGAGAGACCCCCCTTGCATGCATTACAAGTGTCACTCCAAAAGAGGGAAGCTCACTAAAGGGGGAGGGGCACACCATGAAAGAGGGGGAACTCCCACTAGGAAAGGAAACTCAAAAAATGGGGGAAAAAACTCCCTCTCCTAAGTTTAAACCTTTTCTAATGCCCCAAGGGGTCACCCGAGGTGTGGAATGGGCCCCCCATGTGTCCCCATCACCAAATGGCCAATCCAATGGAGACGGTGAACCCAACAAGACAAATTCACCCCCCTCTCTAAAGTTAAGTTGTATGAGGGGTAGGGAAGGGGGGATTTGATTTATTTGACCTTAGGAAACAACTTTTCCCCCTTTTCTCATGACTTTAGACTTATTTACAAAATTTGACAACTTTAATTTAGCCAATTATTTGTTGATTTTTGAGTGACTTGGACTCCTCATGGACATTGACCTAGCAAAACTTGTCCAATTGAGTTGAAACTTGGTCCAAGGGTGTAGGGGATCATAAGCCATTTGATTTGAGTACCCATACCCCTATACAAAATCCCCAAGGACCAAATTTTTACATTTTACATAAAAAATAATTAAAAATTTTCAATTTAGGGGAAATTTTAATTATTAAAAAATCCTATCAAAACTTAACG
>ML849914.1:32528-43258 GCA_009831015.1 Picea engelmannii
TTCAAGCTCTCCAACTTTGCTCCAACTTTGCTCCAACACCAACACCAAGCCAAAACCAAGAGCTCCTTCCCTCTCCACTCCAACTCAAAGATGAAACAATGAGGAAGAAGAGGGAGAGATTGTGCTTTATCTCCCCTCTCTAATCCTAAAAATTCCCTAGGGCCCACGCACAAAACCTAAAAAACCCCCAAAAAACAAAAAAAACTAAAAAAAAACTCACTTTTTCGGGTTCATTTTCGGGGAGCGCCCGAGTGTGTTTGGGAGCGCTCCGGGAGCGCGGTTCTGGGGCTTCGGGAGCGTTGGCTGTAGGTTAGGGAGCGTGGGCGAGAGCGTTTCGGGAGTGAGCGGGAGCGTGGCGGTTCGAGCAACGACAGGGAGCGTGGTTTGGAGGACGGGAGCGCGGTTCGGGAGGGTCCGAGCGCGGGAGGGAGCGCGGTTCGGGGATGCTCCCGCTCGGAGTGCGCTTCGGGGTTCCGAACCGGGGGGGGACGCTTCGACAACCCTGGTTTGATCTTCACTTGGGAAGGAGAGCATACGAAAATCCAACATCTACAAAACACAATTTTCACCAATACCCAACATAAATACATGTATACAATGAATAAATAAAATGCTATAAACAATAATTACAAAATGAAATAAATATTGTACAACAATTACAAAATGAAACTATGATACAATAAAACATCTAAGTAACACTCAGGTTGGGCGCATCATCGTGAGGAAGAGCAATTCGATTTGGCTTGGGAAAGCTAGGTCTGTAGTAGCACTCACTCCAGGCTTGATTTCTAGCACCATAGCGCCTCTTTGCATCAGGTTTTGAGAGGATTCTTCAACCCATTCATTCTGTTGGCATTGGAAGTCACTCCTGGATTGCAACAGGAGCAGAGCCCGACGCCCATCAGTTTATGTCACAATTTTGTTTTAAATTGGGTGATCGGATGTGAGTGAACTCATAACAGTATCATTTAACTTAGAAAACTAGGCCATAAATGCACAGGGAAGTGAGAGCCATAACTAACTTCAGTCAGGAATTTGAGTTAAAGTGAGAGTAGAGGGAAGACTAGGGAGAAAAGAGAGGAGACTGCTCTGGGCATCAGGCCTTCCAGCAACTCGGGAAAGAAAAACGAGACACTAAAATGTGCCTAAATGACATAGTGATAACTGCACACTGATCAAACCTATCATACTATGCAACAGGAGCAGAGCCCGACGCCCATCAGTTTATGTCACGATTTTGTTTTAAATTGGGTGATCGGATGCGAGTGAACTCATAACAATATCATTTAACTCAGAAAACTAGGCCAGAAATGCACAGGGAAGTGAGAGCCATAACTAACTTCAGTTAGGAATTTGAGTTAAAGCGAGAGTAGAGGGAAGACTAGGGAGAAAAGAGAGGAGACTGCTCTGGGCATCAGGCCTTCCAGCAACTCGGGAAAGAAAAACGAGACACTAAAATGTGCCTAAACGACACAGTGATAACTACACACTGATCAAACCTATCATACTATGCAGCCACAACCATTCGACTGGATCCTCCAATTTCGAATCATTCAGTGTAAGGTGAAAAAGACAACGTGGGAGACTGCTTAAGACTGGTGCAGAGATTGCAGTGACCAACCATACGTCATCCTACAATATGCGACCCTCGGCCGGATCCTCCAATGCCGAGTGTTTTAAACAACTAACAAACCAAAATAAAAAGGAAAGAGAAGCTGACTTCCATTAATTTGACAGTCTCAAATCAAAATACATAACCAAAGCTTCCTCAGAAACTTTACAGTCGGGAGCTAAGCTCAACCATCGATGCTTACAAAAATAGAAAAACTGAGTATATATACTCAGAAAAATTCGCCCAACAGAGGCGTGCTCGGACCTCCAAGGCATGGCGTCTCTTCAGTCAAACCTGGACGGAAATCCTTTGTTAGACGCCACCTTAACTCAGCATGGCTCTTGCAGGGGGGGGACCTGCACTCAAGGGTACCACAGGCTGATTGCTCCAGGCCTCCCATACCTTCCATTTATGGCTCGAGTTGAGGTTTCACCTACCTGCTCGATTTTCATTAACTGATTCCCCAGGGAGTGGCTGAGACGATATCTTCAGGAGAAGACCACGTGCCTGCTCTCTATGGGTGCTTCGACATTTCTTCTTTCGGGGATTTTTACTTCCCCTGCCTTCAAATTTTCTGGTGCCCAATCTCGGGAAACAGCCTTCCAGAATCAACGATTGGATCGGCTTTAAAATTGATGGCCACGATCATCTTTCCTTGAACGCATTGACTCCACGCCCCTCATCTGCTTTGTCCCTTTTCCATACGACCCAGTGCTATGATCGTGGGGCCCGCATCCAGAGGCGCTTTCGACACTTTGTGTTTCGTGGATGGGAAGGAGCTGATCCTCGTTCTTCAAAGTCACGATGCGCGAAGGAGCGATAGAGCCCAATCGTGCACCACGTGTCCCTCCTTGATCAGACGACCCTGAACTTCTTCGGCGATACTGTGGACCTGAATCCTAGACGCCTTCGGCGCTTCGCGTCTCGTGGCTGGGAGGGAGTTGATCCTTGCTCTTCAAAGTCACGATGGGCGAAGTGGCGATAGAACCCAATCGTGCGCCACGTGCTCCTTCGGGATGGATGGCCTGGATCATTTCGGCGAGATTGTGGGCCCGACACTGGGCGCCTTCGGCACTTCGCGTTTCGCGGCTGGGAGGAGGCTGATCCTTGATCTTCAAATTCACGATGGGCGAAGTGGCGATAGAACCCAATTGTGCGCCACGTGCTCCTCTGGGATGGATGACCTGGATCATTTCGGCGAGATTGTGGGCCCGACACTGGGCGCCTTCGGCACTTCACGTTTTGCGGTTGGAAGGAGGCTGATCCTTGATCTTCAAATTCACGATGGGCGAAGTGGCGATAGAACCCAATTGTGCGCCACGTGCTCCTTCGGGATGGACGACCTAGATCATTTCGGCAAGATTGTGGGCTCAACACTGGGCGCCTTCGACACTTCGCGTTTCGCGGCTGGGAGGAGGCTGATCCTTGATCTTCAAATTCACGATGGGCGAAGTGGCGATATAACCCATTTGTGCGCCACGTGCTCCTCCGGGATGGACGACCTGGATCATTTCGGCGAAATTGTGGGCCCGACACTTGGTGCCTTCGGCACTTCGCGTTTCGCGGCTGGGAGGAGGTTGATCCTTGTTCTTCAAAGTCGCGATGCGCGAAGAGGCGATAGAGCCTAATTGCGCACCACGAGTCCCCCCTTGATCGGACGACCTGGATCATTTTGGCGAGATTGTGGGCCCGATTCTTGTGTTAAACATGTCGCAATTCCGTCGGCCGCAAATATCCGCCGACCGATGATTTGCTCCATGGGTCGATCCTCGCCGCTGAATACTGGAGCCGCCCGCCTGCTTGCAATTTTAACCTGAAATGGATTTTCTGTGTGTTGCACATCGTGCTCATGGCTGTGACCTTGGACAGAATGCATTTGTTAGGTTTTTTAAGCCCCATTTCTTCGCATTTACGCCATGGGCTCGAATCTTGGAGAGAAAACACCCCCTTGCAAGAATTTGCGCTAACACATTCTATCTTCCAGAGGGATGAGTTTCCTCTTTAGGAGGGCACACTGTTCCTAAGAGATCTAGTGATTTGGAGTGGGAGATCACTCCCAGTAGTTTGGAGCTTTGGCATAGGGGTTTCCTATCCCTTGATCAACCTTTTGGCATTTGATTTCAGTGGATTAGAGGCCATATCCTTGGAGGCCGAATTTGCAGGGTTCCTACAGCCAGAAAGGGTGCACTTTGCTAGAGAGGGCAGCACATACAGCTTGGGTTCGTGGATATCTTTTGTATTCAGCATTGGGGACTCTTGAGAGTTCATATCTCCACCATCTATTGTACTTTGGAGGCACTATCAGCCACATGCATCATTCTTTTCCATGTATTCCAGATCTGCTCCATTTTGTATGAGGTCAACTATATAACTAAATAAAATCAGATCTGAGGTATTTGTGGCTATTTCTTGTGTTACTTCTTTTGCATCTTGTTGTGTATTTGTCTTTGGCTATATCTATATCATTTACTTGCTGCAAACACAATCAAAACCACAACAATAAACCCTAGCGTAACTCAAGAAGACAGTTCTGCAAAGTGTTTGACAAAACATCACAACCAGGAACCCTTAAAACTTGAAATGTTCCAAGTAGATTTGTTTGGAAACATTATAGTGGTATCAGAGTGAATTTCCTTTGCCAGCTTGTGATAAACATTGATGATCTTGAGGAGAGATGGAGTTTGCAGAAGAGATCATATATCGTGATAAGGGATATCGAGCCCTTAGTGAGACATTCAGGGCTCAAGTAACATTTCAATAATTTGTATCCATAAAAAATCCTAGGTGGAGCAAAGATGAGGTTACACAGTGGGTCAAAAGAATGGAATAAATCAATTATTGGGGCAACCTAGCAAAGGAAAGCAAAGCCACAACAGTCAAGGTGGTAGATACATCACTACCAGCTAGTAGATGGAAGGAAACATAGATTGAGCCTACACCCATTAGGAGCAAGGAACTTTGCTACAGTTGCAAAGTGCATGTTTCCATCCTAATATACACCTATAAACGTGGAGAAGTCTCCAACCCACTTGGTGTGTCCTTGGAGGCACAAACTTGAATCCAGACCCACTGTCACCTCAATCTGGATTCCTTCCATCTAGGCTCACTCTTAGGGAAGCCAAGGGGAGTAGACCCTATTAAACTATGTGAAGGTTTTGTTAAATGTTCTAGGAGTTAATTAATTTGTTGATTAGGAAGACTCAACCCAATGAAAATCAATCATGCAAGATGCAATTCTTTCAATGACAGACAAAACTTTATTTTACCTAACAACAATTAGACCAGTGCCTAAAGATTACCCAATTCCACTTATTCAACAAATATTCACAAAAAAATATTTTTACAACTTGAAATAATTTTTTTTATCCACACAATGTTTCACAAAATAACTTTACATATAAACAATTACTTCCCAAAGAATTAAAGAATGCTTAAAAAATAATGTGAATAACTTGCAGAAAATAAATAGAATGTAAAATAAATTGCTGAAATAAAAATTGCAAGTGTTTAGGTTGCTTTTAGTTCATTTTGAGTTTCTTTTTAACTAGGTGGTTTAAATGTGAGGAGTTGCAAGCCTAAGCTAGTTGACTACCCCAAGTCCTTATCCCTTAGCCAAGAGGAAATGCCGGGTGCTCAATAAGAAGAACAACAAGGTTCTCCCCTAGCTACATAGGTCAAGTCCAAAGTCCTTGGGCGCTCAACTAGGAGGACACTTAGTGTCGTGAAACCGTCCCCGACTTCAACCCCTTTTAGCCTCTACAAGTCACTTTATTTTAGTGGCCAAACAATAATGGAGGATGAGTGCCTAATTAAACTTCAATTCTTTTCCCTTTCTTATTACCCAAGATCCACAAAGTGGCAATGGGAGGGAATACGGGGCAAAGACGGGGTAAATTTTATTTACTTTGCCAAAATAAAATTTTAAGCACTAGCCAACACGATTTTGCAGGATGGCATAGCCAAGCACATGCAAGGTGCGGGTAAACAAAAATTGATTAAAATAAATAAGTTAACAAGTTAACCACACTACTTTGGCACAAGGTGGAGGTCAAAGCCTTTCGATTTTGTGGCAAAGGTGGACAAAATTAATTAAAGCAAAAATCAGAAAAAAATTCTATTCCTAGCCAACACGATTTTGCAAGGATGACAGAGCCAAGCACAATGCAAGGTATGGGCAAACAATTAAAATTAATTTACAGATTTTAAACTTGGAAAGGAAAAGAAAGTGCAAGCCCAAGAAACTCTCTTGGGCTGCTTACAATAGTTTTAGAAAGTGAGAGAGAGAAAGGGGCTTTGCACCTGTTGACCACCTATTTCAATTAGGGGGTCAACTCCATGTACAATGAAGATATGCACCTGATGGTGTTACAGAGTTGAAGACTCACTGGTTTTGCAAGGCATTTTTGGCCTCAACACGTATTTTTGTAATTAGAATTTCCTCTCCCCTGCGTGGGATAATAATGTAATGGGTCCTGCATGGATCATAGTTTAGGTTAGTTGCCTAGGACATTATCATTAGAGAAGTCCGAGTGTTTTTTTCCTCGGGTAATTAATTTGACCTAACCAACCTTTTTAATTACCCTTGAGTTTTCACTACCACAATAATCCTCCAAAGTGGTGAAAGACGTTCTAATGATCAAACCCTGGGTGACTAGGGTCTAGGAATATTGTAAATGACCATGCTAGACATCTCCTAGAGTCTTGCAGAATTTCGTCGAGTCTAGGTAGGTTTTTTTAATTTATAAAATTGCCCATTTAATGGTAATTTTAATTAATTTTGATTTAAAAATGTAAAAACTAGGTCCTTGAGATTTTTGATAGGGGTATTTGTGCTCAAAAGAAATGGAATGAGACCCCCTACACCTTTGGACCAAGTTTTAGCTCAATTGGACAAGTTTTGCTAGGTGTTTGTCCATGAGGAGTCCAAGTTAGTGTAAAACAACAATTTAATTGCTTAGTTTGACAAAGTAAAAAATGTCAAATAATTGTAAAATGAGCAAAATGGTTAGAGAAAGAGTGGAAAAAGATGTCTAAACCTTTTCCTAAGCTCTATCCAAACCCCTTTGCTAACCTTATTTCATCCCCATCACTTAGCCATCACATCTTTTAATCACCTCCCCTAGGGAAGTTGCGCCCCCCTTGGAGAGAAATTCATCTAAAGTAAAAAAATTAAAGGGGGAAGCTTCCTCCTCCCTAAGTGCACCCCCTTCATCTAATTAGCTGTTGGATAAAGTCAAAACGATGCCAACTCACCTTCCACTCATGTGCTAAAACCCTAAAAGCTCCAAAACCCTAAAAAGTGCGCCCCCTTCCTTGAGATGCTCAATGATGCTTGGTGAGTGACACTTGGAAAGCATCCAAGAGAGGTAACTCTTGCCTCCCAAGTATAAATAAAGACCTTCCCCTCATTTTTTCTCATCTATTCTTTGCCTACTGTTATTATGCTCAAATTTATTCCATCTCTCCCATTCTCTTCTCTCTCTCATTTTTGCTCTAGTTTTTGGTGAGATGCTTGTTGCAAGTATTTGCAGCAACCTTCTACTATTCAATAAAGAAAGCTTTGGAGGACAATGGTGTGTTAAGAGTCTTCTTGGTGCATCTTTGATTGGAGGTGATATTGTTTGGTTTTTCATTTGTGTATGCAATTTATTTTCAAATCTAGAGTAGAGATCCCAAGCAAAGTATTTTGCTTGGGTAGATTTATAATAGTATTATTGTAGATCTAAGTGAGTAGTTTATATATTTACAAAGTATTTTGTATTCTCCTATATATCTACTCACCCTTTGCTCCATTTTTTGTAGTTTGCTCACAAATATTTGCAGGTCACTTCAAGGGTTTGAAAGACTTGTTTTAGATTTGGAAACTTGCCTTCCTCATCCAATTTGAACTTCTAAATTTTCTGCATTTTATTTCTGTATATTTCCACAAGTTTTTGGGCATTCTAGCCCCTTAGAATAGGTCTTTCAAATATTTTTATATGCTAATTTTTTTTGCAGAAATTTTCTATTGTAGCTAACAATTTTTTTTTGAGTTTTTGTCACATTTTGCAGCATTTCCAGCAAGCTTTTGCTTGCTGTTTTTTTGCAGGTTGGTGACATTAAGGAGGGTCTACAGCCCATTTGGGGCACCTACAAATCAAAGAGTAACCTTCCAAGTTGGGGTAACATATTCCCAACACTTCTCCCTCTTCTATTCATTGTAAGCAAGCCCAAAGAGAGTCTTTTGGGCTTGCACTTCTCTAAGTTTCTTTAATTTTCTGCTAGTATTTTTCATTTTTTGCCTACACCTAGCATATTGTTTGGCCAAACCAACCGTGTTAAATCGTATGGCTAGTTGTTAGCATTTTATTTCAACATTGTCTTATTTCCTTGTTTGCCCCACTTGTCCTTAAGAGAAGGTTGTGTGGCTATGATCCATTTTTATTTCCAAGTCATTTATTTTTCACCCACTTGGGCACAAAACCAGCCGGCTTTGTCTTCAACCTTGTGCACTTGTTGTGGTTGCAAGTAGTTTAGATTTGCTTTTAAGTTATTTAATCATTCTTAATTCTTTGCCTACACCTAACATAGTGTTTGGCCAAGCCAACCATGCTAAATTGTAAGGCTAGGTAAATAATTGATGCTATCTTACTTCTATTGCCTATGTTCATTGATTATCTTTAGATCTTAAAAGCTTATCATCTTTATTTGCTTAAGCCCATGGAGGCATAGTTCATTTACTTTGCTTTCAATTTCAAGTATTTACATTTCCTTCAAGCAATTTACTCTTTCTTTTAAGTTATTGCCATTTACTTGTACATTCAAGCATTTTTACTTTCTTGCAATTTACTTATTTGTCAAGAACTTAACATTTCAAGCACTCAACTTAACTTAATCAATTTTTAAGGTTCGATCAATCTTAGATTCATAGGGGTTTCAATTAAACTAGTTTAACTAGAGCACCTACTACTCTCCAAACTTTGCCATCAAAAAGGAATCTTGTGGAGGCGACAGGGGGTGCTAGATCAGGGATCGTCTCACGCACTAGGTGTCCCCCTTGTTTCCCATATTGACCTGTGGAGCTAGGGTAAGGCCTTGTTTGCCTTATTGAGCACCCGATAGTCCTTTTGGTATAAGAAAGGAGAGTTTTAGGGAAGTCACAACTTAGGATTCTCTTTCACTTAATCAACCTAATTAATCCTAAAATTTATCCACAATTAACCTTGCTTCAATATCATTTCACTTTTATTGTTAATGCTCTCTAGTTTATGCAAGCATTTCAATTTCAAGTTATTTTCCAAGCATTTTTATGAGCACTTGTGGATGGTTAACTAGTGAACTTGGAAGTTGCGCATCTCTTGCCCGTGGAGGCTTTTTACATGCTTTATCTATGTCCATCTTGAGTTGTGCATTAGCCCTTGGAAGCTCTCTTTTGGTGTCTTCTTTCTATTTTGAAGTTGTGTATTGGAGCCATTGAATAACCCCTTGAAGTTGCGCACCTTGTGGGTTACTTCATTGTTTGGGTTTGTTGAATTGTTGTGTTGTAATGGATGCTATCTTGAATTATCTTTTCCTTCCCTACACAATCGAATCAAGTTAGTTCATTGTTGCTTCAAGTTAGATCTAATTAGTGCTTGTTTATTTCTTTGTCAATAGTTGTGTATTGTTGTATCTTTTGGTCATTCTTGCATTCTAACTTGTGTAGATAGTTAGTTTATTTCATTGTATCTAATTCCATTGTAGAGGTTTTGTGAAGTAATTCTTTTGTATCTAATTGTAAGATTTGTAAAGTCCTTCTAGTCTTTTGTTGTAACTTTAGCTGACCCCTTTGCCCAACCTTAGGCACTAGTCTTAGTTGTCTTAGGGAAAGGCTTGATTTTGCATTTAAAGTTTTCACTTGCATTCGTTTGCCTCTCATATAGGCTAGATTCCCCCAAACCTTTAACTTATTAAAATTGACTCCTAGAATTAATCTTTTAACTCACATAGTAACTAGGGTCTACCCCCCTTGGCTTCCCTAGGAGTAAGCCTAGGCGAAAGAAGTTCAAGTCGAGGTGACAGTGGGCTTGAACTTAGGCATTGTGCCTCCAAGGACACACTAAGTGGATTGGACTTAGTTCACGTTTGCAAGTGTGTATAAGGACAACAACAACACCAAAGCTTATAGAAGTTTTCTTGAGCTTTAGGTAGCCAAATTTGGGCAACACCTCCCTTTTAAATGGTGAGAACCTGCATAAATCAACAAACAAAGCTTGCTGGAAAATGCTAAAAATCACCACAAAATGTTAGTTTTGAGTTATCATATATACATAAATATTTACAATAAAAATCTAAACTTGGAAATTGATTTTTTAGCAATATTCAAGTGATTATATATGTAGAAAATAAGTAAATAGAAGGCTCAAATTAAAACAGAAAATTATATGGAATAGAAGGAAGCCTTTGGAGTTACTCCTCCAATCTTTGGCTATTGATGAATGCAGCTATGTGAGACTTTCTCCATCTTACAAACCTGTGAGATGTGGATCATTGCAGCTATGTGAGTCTTTCTCTCAGCTTACAAACCTGAGAGAAAGCCCCTAAGAAGGGTACATGTTTCTTGCCTGAGACAGAGCTAGGAACGTAGAGATGATCTTCTCCATTCAGAGAGTTGAGAAGAACTCCAGATGATTATCCAATGGGAAAGGCGATCTGTTGAATTAATCCAGTGGGAAAGGCGATCTGTTGAGTTAGACGTGCCTATGGCTGAGCACAAGGTGAACGTGTGAAATCCCAAAGTGTTGGGTGCATCGTCATGTAAACAGAAATGAAGATGATGTATTAGCCTCCTCTGAGCAGTAGAATTGAAGAGAAAACTCCAGATGATTCTCCTGTGTGAGGCAGTGGGAAAGAAGATTTGTAGAGTGGACGCTCCTATGAACGAGCACAAGTGAACGTGTGAAGATCTGGTTCTTCTGTGTAATGCAGTGAGCTAGAGATATGACATCCCTATGGATGTGCCCCTAGTGGATGAGGACTAGTGGGTGTATCAGATCCCTTGCTATATGTTGTTCAAGAGTCAGACCTGCCTATAACTCTAATTGTAATGTAAAGGGTACAGGTCGACCCCACCTTAATGTGATTAATAATAAATGTAAAA
>ML849915.1:0-15071 GCA_009831015.1 Picea engelmannii
CATTCCTTATGGTTGTAGACATCTCTGTCCTGCAACCCCCTCATAGCTACTTCGGGTGAGACTGCATATGCCTCATAGGTTTTACCGAAAGGGCCAATAGTTAGGGCTTGTTGGTGGACTCTTGGAGCTGAACCCTGGGCCTGCCCCTGTGCCAACAAAGGGGATGTGGAAGATTTTAGTATTGGGACTCAAAAGGATCCCACGATCATTAATATGTCTAGAACACTTAGCCCTGAAGTCAAGGAGAGATATATCAAATTAATGAAAGAATTCCCTGATGTTTTTTCTTGGAGCTATGAAGATCTGAAGGTTTATGACACCAGTATAATTCAAAATGTGATCCCAATAAAAGAAGATCACAAACCTTTCAAACATAAATTAAGAAAGATAAACCCTTTGTTCCTATCCTTGATTGAGAAAGAAGTGAATAAGTTACTTAAAGCCAATATCATAGTATCCTCGAGGTTTTCTAAATGGGTGGAAAATCTGGTTCCAGTAAAAAAAGAGAGTGGAGAAATCAGGTTGTGTGTGGAATTCAGAAATCTGAAGAGGGTGTCTCTAAAGGAAAACTACCCACTACCTAATATGGATCACATTATACAGAAAGTGTTAGGTTCTCAGAAAATGTCAATGTTGGATGGTTTCTCTCAATAGAATCAGATTATGATGCACCCTGATGATCAAGAAAAAACAACATTCACAACACCATGAGGTACATTCATGTATGCCAAGATGCCTTTTGGGCTCATGAATGTGGGGGAAACATTTCAAAGAGCTATGGAAATAGATTTTGTTGATGAGAAAGACAAATTTATTGTTATCTACCTAGATGATATCACTGTGTATTCTATTTTGGATGAAGAACACCTCAAGAATCTAAGAAGGGCATTTCAGAAGTGTAGAAAGTTTGGTATCTTGTTGAACCCCAATAAGTCAAATTTCACCATGGAAGAAGGAAATTTGTTGGGTCACATTATTTCAAAAGAGGGGATAAAGGTAGATCCCCGTAGAGTTGAGGGAATCCTAAAAATTGGCATATCCAGAAGTAAAAAAGAGGTACAATCTTTCCTGGGAAAAGTGATTTTTTTGAGAAGCTTTATCCCTAACTTGGCTGAAATCATAAAGTATATTACTAACATGCTCAAGAAAGGAAATGAAATAAAGTGGACCCCTGAAGCCAAAAAATATTTTGAAGACATTAAAGTGGCATTGACCAAGGCTCCAATACTTGCCAGTCCTAATTTTGAAAAGGAATTCATATTGTTCTCTTTTGCCTTAGAGCATACAATTGTTGGTGTTTTACTATAGAAAGATGAACATAATTTTGAGAAGCCCATAACATATTACAGCAAGACATTGAGGGATGCCCCCTTGAAGTATGATATAATTAGAGATGTTCCCCCATCAATGGCCAGAGGAAATTGACCCTATCGAGCCAACATACCTGAGAGAGGAAATTGACCCTATCGCTGCCACTAGATAAAAGAGGTGATTTCATTTACCCAGGATAGGGAGTTATCCCATACCCATGGATGGGAGAGAAGCAAGCATATGCACTAGTCAAGGCCTTGAAAGAATTCAGAGTTTACATCTTGCATTCCCATAATATTGCTTACGTGCCCAGTAGTTCTGTGAAAGACATCTTAACCTAGCCTAGTATTGAAGGAAAGAGGGGTAAATGGATAGTAGTGCCATTAGAATATGACCTTGAGATCAAACCTACCAAGTTGATCAAGGGACAGGGGCTTACAAAGCTGATGGAACAGACCAATTGTGAACTCTTAGGAATACATTTCATTGTTGATTTGTCATTAGGTGTAGAGGAAGAGAGAACTCAAATATCCCAAAAATTCCTTGACTCCCCATGGTATGCATATATCATTTACGTGTTGAGAAATTTGCAGGCTCCTCCTAAATTGAGTAAAACGAAGGCCAGCTTCTTAAAGATGAAAGAAACAAAGTTTTGTATAGTAAATCAATCTCTATATTGGAAGGATCCAGGGGGAATTTTGTTGAGCTGTTTGTTGGAAGAAGAAGCAAAGAAGACCATCAAACAGTTCCACAAGGGTGATTGTGGAGGCCACCATTATTGGAAAACCACTTTTCACAAGATTTTGAGGGATGGGTTCTATTAGCCTAGCATTGTTTCTGATGTCTATAAAGAGGTTTCAAGATGTCATGAATGCCAAATTTTTTATGGGAAAAGAAAATTATAGCCTCTACCTTTGAAACCCATTTCTGTTGAAGCACCTTTCAGACAGTTGGGCCTTGATTTTATAGGAGAAATACATCCACAGTCCTAAACTCAACACAAGTGGATTCTGACAGCAATAGATTACTTCACTAAGTGGATCGAGGCAGTTCCCACGAGGAAGGCAACACATGTTATTATCATCCATTTTTTCGAAGACAATATTTTGTCCAGGTTTGGATGTCCAATCAAAGTCATCACAGACAATGCAGTAGCATTTAAGTCCAAAAAGATGGAGAAATTTTGCAAAGAATACAACATAACTCTTGGCCACTCCACCTCTTATTACCCTCAAGGAAATGGGTTGGCTGAGTCATCAAACAAGATCTTGACTAGAATTATAAAAAGGTTGTTGCAAGATAACAAAAAGGCTTGCCAAAAAAAGCTCATCCATGCACTATGAGCTGATAGAATCACTCCAAAAAGATCTATTGCCACTTCACCTTTTCAGATTGTTTATGGAACAAAGGCAATATTTCCTACTACATTGGGGTTTCCAATGATGAGGCTATTACAGGAACATGATGCTGAGACAAATGCCACTCAAAGAAGAAAAGATGAACTAATTAGTGTACAACAAACAAGATAAAATGCCTTCAATAATGCTCAGGTGCACCAAGTCAAGATAAAAAAAGATTTTGATAGACATTAAAAAGAAGATGATTTCAAAGTAGGAGACTTGGTATTGATATGGGATGCCAAAAATGAAGATAAGGGAAAGCATGGGAAACTTGACCATCTATGGCTGTGACCATTCAAAATTGCAACATACCATGGAAATAATGCCTATTTGATACAATAAAGTAATGGAGACATTGTTGGAAGAGGGCATGTGAATGTCATATTCCCTAAACATTATATCGTTTAAAACAATCATCACCACTTCCATTCATTGTACATAATCATTTTCATCTTTTGCACGAAGAAATTGGAATAAAAGTAGCATAACTAAAGCTCGAGGTGAAGGCCTTGAGTTATGATGGATTGATTTTGAATAAAATTTGAAAATTTTAGATTGTAGGAATAAATCACAGCCCAATGGGTAGGCACTTGGTCTACCATTCTTTGCTACCTCCCAGGGAGGATAGCATCCCCAGTTGGAGCCCATGTTATCACTATAACAATTTTTATATGGAATCCAAGTTTCAAGACTTAGCGAGAGGCTGAATGGTGTAGAGGCGCGATAAACTGGAGGGTGGGGCCATATCTAGAGAAAGGAGGCTAAGTCTAGCAGAAGTGCAGATTTGATGGGACCTGGCGGGCCATAGATATCAAGTACCATGGATCAACGATAAGAGATCATTTCAGGTTGAGAACTAGCGCGTAGGTTAATTCTTGAAAGCGGGCCGAAAAGAATACCATGGTTTCGACTTGAGACCACATGGCGCCACCGGATGCATTTTGGTGTGATAAGCAGTCTATCCCAAACCACTTTGCCTCATCCCCAAAATCGGGTGTATATAAAGGAGTGGGCCCTTGTCATTATTTTATGTTTTTAAAAATCATTGGAACGTTGAAGTTGGCACGACTGCTCCATTCGAACTAAAGCTCAACAATGCACCAAAATCACGCGATTTCCGCTCATTAACAGGTATTTTTCATCGCCTCCATGGACCCTGTCATTTTGTCTGTAGTAGAGAAATATCCTCCGCCAAATGAAGAATCCCTAATTGACATATATTCTGATGTGTTCGACACCGAAATAACCTATTTCTGTAGACAATTGTCAAACCCAAGCATTATTCTGAGAGTCTTTCCTTGCTAATGAATGCAAATTTCATGGTTATTGAAATCCAATGGGCCTGCTCCATACTCAGTCATATTTTAGGTTTAGATAATGACAAATATGTAGTTGAGGTCATGTTAGGTTTTCTGTTAACATTTTTCCAGTCAGAGTCCAGTCAGTCAGTCCACATCATCTTTGAAGGATTCATAGTTGATAATGTACACAAACAACTAGTGAATTTCTAGTCACTAAGGCACTTCAAGTATTACATGTACTTTTTGAAGATGTTCCTGGAGATAAACAAGAACGAATTCCCTGAAGCATCATTCATCTCAACCGAATGCAAAAGAAAACCAATGCTCATTTTCATCAACAAGATCATGTCTAGAGTTTACAACCTAATCTTCAACACCAGCCTGCCAAGATTCTTGGAGGACATGAAAATTTATTTGCAGCCAAATCCAAAAAACAGAGTGGGAGACTGGGTGTTGTTCATGCATTCTACAATAATTTGGGTATATGGTTGTCAAGAGGCCCCCTACCTCCTGCCTATTTTTCCGACACCCAAAGTCTTTTCCCTAGAGTTCATTAGACAAAGAATCATCTCATAGACAAAACATTTCTTGAAATTGCACAAGGCATCCAACCTTAAATTTCCTTTCATCATAGGACCCTTTTTTGTAAAAACTAGAACCTGATTATCTTAGATCCAGGCCAAGCTCAAGGAGTTTGGATTTGCATAGCTACAAGGGAGGAGATATGATCGACATCATTTCATATCTAAAAGAAGATTGATGAACAAACATTCCCCTTATGAACATGAATATGTTGAAGGTTTTGACAAATTGGCAAATTTAGAAACCTGTGTTGATATGGAAGCTATGTTGCAGCTTGCTCAAACACAACAAGTAGGGACAACCCTACAACCGACCCAGACACAATAGAATCTCCAAAAGATGATAATAAAAGTTCCCAAAGTAAGTGTCTACACCAAGAAAAGCAATTCAAAGGCCCTAAGCACTGGTAGTCAGCAGACTGCTCCCAAGAAAATGAAGGTCACACAATCCCCACATATAGTAGATTTGGAGGAAGAAGAGCCTAAAGAGAAAGTAAGTATGGATATGGTGGAGAGTGGCACTAGTAAGGAAGAAACTAGTAAAATAAGTATGCCCCAAAGTGAAAGTATCTCACGAGATTTCGACAACAAAAAACACATTTTTTACAAAGCACGTGGAACATTTTATCAATCTAAAGAAGATATGGAAAGGCAATATGTTGAGAAAGGAAACTTGGCCATGAGTGAAATAAGAGAGTTGATCCCTGAGGTAGAAAAGATTTCTTAGCACAAGTCTTATCTGTTCACAGTCAGGGATGTAGAGAAGAGGACACTCAATATAGCAGTTGCAAATGAGGATAAAGTGTCTGAGGTTAAGTTGCATTATGAAAACATCATCCCAAACAAGGTGAAATTCCACAGAAACACCAATGACATGTTGTATTTGGACTACTTGGGTCTGAGCTTGAAGATTTCAAGGCTAACAACTCATTCACTTAAGTTGGAGGGACATTTGAGACAAGAGAAAGCCTCCAACAGAGTTTGGAAGACTCAAGTCAAGAGATTAGAATCTGAAGGCCCTCAAGGAGTGAAAGCTTCCTTAGAAGAAAAATAAAAGCCGATTCAAATCTTGAAGAAAAACTAAAAGTGTTTGCCACAGATCATCCACAAACAACATTACTGGTTGCTCTAGAACAAGAGAAAGAGGCATTTCGACAGGAAGCATTGAATTACAAGGCCAAAGTATTGCAACTGGAGAAAGAAAAGGTGAATTGGTCACAAGGACAAACATAAGTATCAAACATGGCTATAGTTGTACCTTGTACTACAGAAACTGGGCCAAGCACTGAAGGGCTTGTCCAGGCTATGTCACAAGTTAGCTTGAAGGCAGGAGAAATCAAAAGCCTTAAGAGAGATATATAAAAGTTGCAACAAGACATGAAAAGAAAGGATGAAAAGATGGCCCAGTTCCAAAAAGAGAATCAAGCTTTGTAGGAAAGAGTGGACAAGATGAAGACAAGATTGAAGGGAAAAGGACTGTTGTAGGGATCCAAACATGTCATCTGGGATTCTATTGATGTTGAAGATGCCAAGTTCATGGTGTACTTAAACTTTATCAATGACAAAGATAACATGGCCATCACAACCAGAAACATGTGCATTGTTGTGAATGAGACACTAGAGAAAAAACTCTCAGAGTGGGCCCAAAATGCTATAAATATATTGAATTCAATCCCCACCTCTGAACTTTAGACCATTGGGGTCAAAGACAGGACTACATTGATCATTTGGGCCAGGAGGGTCATTGCCAAGTATAACTTTCTTAAGTCAGTTCAAACCAAAGCCATACAAATGGAATAGAGTATACAAGAATTCAAGGATCTGTTTGAGTTGTTCTTCAAAGGCCTCCCACCATTTTGGGATGGAAAAGGTAAATTATATGATCATGAGGAATAAAACTCTCACCTCGCCCAATGTAGAATGTATCACTCCAAGTTTGAAATCCTGGAGGAAAACTTGAAAGGAACAACTTCGGTGGAGTTTTTGATCACATATTTTGAGATCTTGAATCAGTTCAAGACAATGAAGATCAGGTTGCCAACCATGAATTATGCCTCTTGCATTGACCTGGAGATCCTGATCAAGGAAATGATGGACTATGAGATCCCTTCTGACTTGCAGTGGAAGGAGATAGTGTGGCTAGGCAGGACAAAATGCAGTTTCCTAGGAACCAGCTAATAGCCCCCAAGTGTCACCAAATTGGCAGATCTGACAGATGATCAAAACATGACAGATGGCAAAGACAAAACGCTGAAGAGTCAGAAGAACTAGTCGATAGTTCATGAAACATTTTTGTCTGATCAATCATTATAGTTGGTTCCCATACCGAAACTGTCAAATGTAATTATTGTAGTCAATTTTAGAAGTTGAAACGTTTCAGTTCAGCTGTTGTAATCAGTTTCTAATTGAAAGGAACTCTAATTGTATAAATGTTAGAAGTTATGAATGTATTAATGTTGGAAGAATTGCAAGGGTACCTTTTAGTTGTTCTGAACTCAATTGTAATTTTCTGGAGCTGAATTGAATACATATGCAAAATATTTTGAAGTCTCTATGAAAATATTCTAATGGTGGTGATATGAGTTTTGTCTCCTCTCCTTTTATGTATTTCCTGTGTTCTTTAATTCTATTTTCATTTTCTTATGTTTAAATTGGATAGTTAAAATCTCATAATTCATCTTGAGATGCTCTCGGCTTAAGAAATTTAAACTATGTAATTTTCTTCCTAACTAATTCAGAATTCATTTAAGTAAATCTCTGATGCAGTTACTTGTTTTCGCCTTCTTCTTACACTCTGCATAAATAAAATTTACAACTCAGATTCATTGCCTCATTTAGCCTTTATCCTATTGAGAGTTATACCTGCCAGTCATTGTTTTCATTTTCTTTTAGAATTTTGACTCCATATCCCTAAGTGTCCCTCCCCTTCCTTTCCAACAAATTTATAAAAACCCCCAAAACAAACTAAATCTAGACATCGATTTCCAAAGAAACATCAAGTGACATGAGAGATCCCTCTCTAAGATGAGTAGGCTAGTGCCCAAATCTAAAGCTGGTTGAAACAGTTACCTCTGTCGTTTGTCTATCAGTCGGAAAAAATTTACAGAGTGCTAACATGAGGAAAAATGAAGAAGTAGAACAAGGGAACAAAAGATGAAGAAGACCCAAAATAACCTCCAAGGGATGTTTAAATTACATGAAGACAAGAGTCACATGATCTCCCTCCCAAGAAGCTCATGTAACCCCTTTTATCCATAAAATCAATCATGGGTGAATAAAATAATAATAAAAAGACTTAGTCCCTCAAGCCCCCTCTGTCGTGGAATCATATTCCCCTATCTCTTTTTTCATTGTCTATCTTGCAACCAATGATGTATTTTATTAATGTATATATATGTATTACATTTTCTAGGCACTCTGGCCCCTTTTCAACTTTACTGGCTCACTAACCTAAAGTCACATTTACATAATACGTAATAGTTCATAAGGGATAGAACCGATATGTTACATTAGTATTCTATCATTTAAATCCATTTCATGGAGTGACATTGAACTACCCTTAGTTGATATCAACATTTATATGAGTGGAAACTAATGAATGTGTCAAAATATAAAAAAGCATTTTAGATATGTCGCTATATTATTCTTACAATCCTCGCTAATTATATATCTGATTCGATCGACTGAAGGTACAACCAAATATGTACCTCTAATATATTTCTTCCTCGAGTGAGGGAATCTCAAGACAAATAGATGGAAATGCGACTGCATCTAGTAGATTTGATATACGAACAATGAATAGAGGTGAAAAGGTTAGAAGTAAATTGCATATATGCATGGAATTTTTTCTTTCCAAAGGAGGATCATGCTCTTATGAAGATGAGAGCATAGGAGACATAGAGGTGCCACTTAGGTATAAGAATATGGTGAAACAATGGGTACCCAAGGAACTTCCTCTATTCGACACTGACTTCATTGTCAATAATAGGACGCATCACATTGCACCATCCTCCATGCATGGCCTGGGGATATTTTCCTTGGATGGAATAACTATAAAATACAATACAATAACTGAATTGATGGACCATGTCGGACTATGTTACGATTATAGCAATTTGATGTGGTTGGTTCGGTACATGCAAAGTATGCAGAGATATGAACTCACCACAAATTATATACAACTAATAAACAATGATAAAAATAAGGGAGAGGATATCTATATTTATGGACAACCAAAATATTCCAACAATATAACAATGTTTATAAACATCACATGGCCTAGGACAACAAACATGAAACCAAATTACATTTATGAGGGGCGTGAAGGGAATCAGGTAGTCATGTGTGCAATAAAAAAGGTATCTCCCGAGGAAGATTTATTAGTGGATTACCATTTGAATCAAATAGATACATCGAATAATAGTGTGTGTGTACTTATACAAACCCCTTTTAAACAATCTCTGCTTACTACACTATATATAATTTTTATCTTTAACATCTAAACGATTAACAATTTCAATTTACATTTAATGTGAATTTTATTATTTGTTTATATAATTTTATTTGAGTGGAAAACATTTTTTTTTATCTTTAACAAAATTTTAAATATTTCAGGGTTCTAATTATATTATATTGTGGCAGGATGATTGTGGAAAAGACCCAGCCACAAAACATGTAAAGGATTAAAAATTATGACTTACATTACACGTGAATTTCATTATTTGTTTATATAATTTTATTTGTGTGGTGATCAATTATTTTATTTGTTTATAATTGAAATAAAATTTATTTTATTGAAATATGTATTCTACGAGCCATGATGCTCATGATTCCTTCGACAAGGAGGAGTTGTATTCGTCCCCTGACTTGATGGTAATGATACATAAAAAGATCATTAAAGAAAACAAGGAACTTACTCTCTTGTTAGACCTTGAAGATCAAACTCCTGAGATCAGACAAAGGATAAAACTGGTTATGACACAACTTATGACATATAAGGTAATAACCATAATTTAAAGTGATTTTTTTTATGTCCTAAGTTCAATTATAAAAGTTTGTTTTTTAACTTTTACATTATCTAAATGAAAAAACATTTTCTTTCTTATATAGAGTTATTTTCATCCTGTTCAGTCCATAGTTGGTAGTAGTGGCATTGCATAGACGCCACATATTCCTGATATGGGCCCTCATATAGCTGCTAGGCTATTTAGTTCTCCAACTTCTACACTTTTGGGTTAACTCTTACTTCTATTCTTGATCTGATCAAGGTTCAGATCTGATCAGGGTTCCAACAAAACCCTCTAAAACTATCATCCCTCCTAGAAAACCAGAAGGCAACATAGCACATAGAGTGCACTGCAAAGTCTCACCTGAGATAGATTTACGGGTGACTATAATTCTCAAGTGCTTGCAGTCTAGGAATGAGTGGGGATATAGGAATGTATTTTATCTTCTTCATGCATTAATATGATTATTCATTCAGTATCTCTAAGATTCATTCATCTTTAGGCTCATGCATGCATTCTACTATACCTAGTTAATCATTCATTCATAAAATAACCATTAAAAGAAAGTAAACATGCAAGAAACATCACATAGGACACAAGTTTTACCGTGGTTCATCCCTCTTAGGCTATGTCCACAAAGATTTGGCTTCTCTTCTCTTTTATTTAGTCAGCTGCAAAATATGGCATTGCACGCATTACATATTCCATCATAAAATCCTAATGAGGACGAGGAACCTCTATGAGGCAGACTAGATCACACCAGGATCCTCAGCCTGTGATCTAACCCTCAAGATCTACCTTACTCAACTCTTCTACAACTCAACAACTTTTTCCTTCTCAAAAACCAGAACTTAACACTTGAAGAACTCAACCTCGACCTAGACCTCCTAGGTTTCTATTTATACTATTTTACAATCTTATATCCATTACAATCTTGATCAAAAACCCTAACCCTAACATGGTTAGGATTTCCTACCTCCTCGCATGTGGATTTTCCTTCCTGCATGCTGCTTTTCCTCATGCGTGTTGCTTTTCCTGCCAATTGTTCTCCTCCAAAATTAGGTCTTTCCTTCCAAAAATAGGTCTTTCCTCAAAATAGGCTTGCACCCAATAGGCGCCCAACACTGACATGTGGTTCATATCGAGCCACTGAAGTTGTGCATGCTCCCTGAACAACCTTTTCCAAGCTGTGGAATCTCCCTTCTAGCTCTTACCCTTTTTCTCTGTCCTCTACATCTTTCTCTGTGATCTCTTCTACCCTCTGTGTTGTGATGCGCTCCTTGAGATATTCTGCACTCTCAACATAATCATGAGCCATTCTCATCTTTTACTTCTCTATTTTTGCAATAATTTACGTTTCTTGCTCTTGGAGAGGTTCTAACTAGGCTAGCCTTTCCTGCTTATTATTCTACGCAGTTTTCAGTTCCTCTTGCATGGTCTTCATCTCCTGCACACCCTTCACTCGCTCTGTGATGCTCATGGATTTTTTCCTTTTTCTTCAGCTCCCATATTGTAGTGTTGATTCCCTCCTCTTTTTGATCTAGTTTCTAGACCCGATCATCTTCTTCCAGTGTTTTCTATAGATGCACGGTCTTTTCAAACAATTGTGTGACCTTTTCAATTTCTTTCTGCAACACTTCCACTTGTAGGGCTGCTTGATGTTCCCTTTTAGACAGAACTTACGAAGGAGTAGTTGGGGTTAATTTTTATTTGAGATCCTTGATCTCCTTCTTGTAATTCTCGAGCATTTGAGCGATGAGTTGGATATTTTCTTCCCCATTTCTCATGGCTGCCTACGCACTATCTGGAATCCTCCTAAAAACTTCTTTCAGTTGCTTCTCTAAATTATCCACACATTGTTTCTCTTCTTTTGTCTCTAGATTTACCTGCTCGAATACCAGTTCCAGGGCATCCTTTCCATTTTTAGTTTGTTGCAATTCCACCGCATCTGTCCTTGCACGCAATTGCACTTCTTTCATAACACTCACTTGAATTTTGTACAGTGCCTTTGTTGGTACATTCGCTAGTACAAATTGTACTTATGTTAGATCCTTAAGTGGTGTCTGGTCTATGGCCTTGTCCTTCTGCAACATCTCTGATGTTACTTGGAAGCTTGGACTTGCCTCCGCTATGGTCTGGATGGTGTCTTGTTCACTCGACACGGTCCTTTCCTATGCTTTTGTTGCTCACAAGATGGGTTCTATTCCCCTTTCATGCCTTTTCACTGCTTGTATTTGTTCTAGAACCTGCCTGATGTAGGCCAACTCATTTTGTATCCTTCGTCTTTGGTGCTCAACCTCTTTAAAATCCTCAGATGCACGATCTTGTACTCTTTTTGTGATAAGGTTGGCATCGTCCTCGGTGATTGTGTACTCGGGTATCTGCTTATGAGCCTTGGTCTTCTTGTGAGGCTCCCCTGTATGTATAATTAATCTCTTGGGTGGCCTTTTTTCTTGTCAAGTGGCTTCTGAAGGGGTTTCTTGTGTCATTGTGTCCCCCCTTCCTTGTTATTCCTGCACTGGGATAGTCTCTTTCTTTCCTAACCGTGCATCCTTCTTTGGAGCATTTCCCTTCTTTTATGCTAGCTTATGACTGGGATTCCCTTGTTGTGTTGGATTTTTGGGCATAGCACTGTCTCCTGCAAGTGTCTTAGATGGCCCTTATTCTACCTCCTTTCCATTTCACATTTCCTTAGTAATGAATGGGATCTTCCAGTCATCTTTCCAGTCTCACATTTCCATTTCAACTTCCTCTACCTTGATGCAAAAATGAAGTTGCAACCATTATTTTGTTGGATCCCTGCGCACTTGGATCCACATATTGTGGTGTGTAGCCTTGAAGTTGGCTATACTTTGATATTGCATGAACACTTATGGAGTGATCCTCCATGTGTTTGCTATGATTTCCTAGATGTCATTAAGATACTGTGCAAAGGTACATGCGTTTCCACTTCTTCTCTTGGGGTAGGACATGCTTCCCATCGACGTATAGTGTGTTGCACGAAAGTGGACTACTATATCGCAAAAATAAGAGTAGGGAGGATATTTCCACCCAATTAGTAATATCATAATTAGTAGCTAGGAACAATGGAACTATGTTCCCAAGTCCAGTGCGTCCTTGCAGTCGTCGAGGAACATGTTCAATAGATATGGGGCCTAGGTGAGCATGGTGCCATTTGCGCACTGAGATGCAGCTGTGAAAACCCATGCACTCCTCCTTGCAACACTTGCATAGAAATTTGCACGCCATTAGTTTTGTGGCCATCCTGGTGGTTGCGTCCCTAATTCTTTTGATGATAATCCTGCATGAGCCTCTCTCTGTCCCATATGTTTTCTTCATTTCTTTGGTGGGATCCTTATCTTTTGTCTTATCGTCTAGGTATTGTGTGAGACTCTTGCCCATTGATGGCAGATCTGTGATGAACACAATTAGTTCCACATCGATGGAGACAAGTTATTCCATCCATAATAATACTCCATGGAGGACTACCATCAATTGCTTGATGTAGTTATTCACTTCTTTCCCCCTGTCGAAGTGGGGAATCTCTACAAGGTTTAGGATTCCTATGTTTTCCAGGCCTACCGCCCATTGCTTTGGCTACATCATGAGGTCTCCAAATGGGCATGTACCTATGCTCTCCATGTATACTTTTTGCACAAATTATGGGAATTTTTCGGTGTCGACCACATCGTGGTCTGAGTATATTAACCTTTGCACGCACCCTTATAGGGTTGGCATGGCCTACACCCCCTCTGGAATGTGTGATAACAAAATTGATGCATCAGGATGCTTGCGTGGGGACCACGCGATAGGTTATTTTTCCTTTCTTTTTAGCGGCACGGTAGAGGTCCCAACCACTGGCTCTCTCTCTTCCTCGCTCGACTCTGGATGCCCTGTAATATATTCAATTTGTCCTTCCTCCTACTACGCAAAACCTTCTCTAGATTGTGGTTTTGCCATGTAAAACTTTGTCTACTCACTATCGCCCCCACTTGTTTTGTGGGATGATTCGGCCCTCGCAGGTTGCTGTGGGTTTCCTGTGGCAACTAGTTTGTGCCTCTGCACATTGTCGTGCGAGTCAATATCCATATTGACCATCGTCGGGGCTTGTTCTTCTTCTTCTACCAATATGGCAGTCTCTAGTTCGATCTGTGGTGAAGGAATTACATCAACATCGATAATTTCCTATCTTTGTGTCATTTCCTACACCACTTTTGCAGTTTCTTGTGGTGACCTGAGACTGCTTCGGGTTTTACGTGTTTTTTGGCTTGGTGTGCCAACCTTTGGAGGTTCCATCGTGGGCACTTATTTCTTTCTGGATTGATCTTTGTCTGCTTTGAAATCTGTACTCGCCTGTTCACCTCTCGTCCTTAGCTTCGCAGGTTTGCAATTTCACAATAAGTCTTGTTTGGCCCATGTTTCTCCTTTATATAGAGGGTATCATTATTTCCCTGAATCATATCGAAGAAGCTTCTTTGGCTGTGATTAATGCGTTGAATCTTGTCGAGTACGCTTCATTCAATTCCATATATGTCCCAATTCGTGCCTTTTTCCCTAACGATCGTTTTCCCTCTTTTTCGACCATTGGCCCCTTTTTCGGTGCATTGTACTTCTCCTTAGTGTGTCATGACTTTTCCTTAGTGCACGATGTTTTTATTTCTATCAGCCATATGCTGCGCACAGTCATTTTTCCTTTTTGTCGCACTGATTCCATTCTTTCTACACACAGAGTTTCCCAGTACTTTTGTATTCTTTTTATTTTCTATTTTTGTATTTCTTTTTCCCTCTTTTTCTCCTTTTTATTTATTTTTCTCATTTTTCTATCCTAATATCTGCTATAGTACACTATATACATGCCTTTCTCATTCCATTGTAACTTTTAAGAGTTAGTAGGTCAACTGTCCCTATACATATTTAGTCGACTACTGTTTTTCATTCCTTTGAGGTATAACATAGTTACCAACTTAATGAGAACTGTGACCTCAAAACGAGAACTCTGGCCCAAAAAAACCACATTTTTGCATAAAAAACATGAAAATCAACCCCCAAATGAAAAAGTGGTGCTACCGGCATCACCATTTTTTCAAACAGGGTCAAATTACAACATTTTTCAAACGTGGCCCTCAAAACTCATACAGTGGCTCAAAAAAACCTTAAAATTAACACCTAAATAAAAAAGTTATGCTAACTAAAAAAAAAAAAAGTCAAAACATTAAAATTATGGCTAATTACAACCTAATTGAAACCGTGGTTTTGACAATAGATCCCTATGCCAAAAAAAACCTAGAATTGGATACAAAATGATCACTTTAAAGTTTATTTATTAACCTTTTTTTTTTTCTTAAATTTATATTGAAAAATAAATAAATAAAAATTCAAATTTTTTTTTTTTTGTAATGAAGCAAAAAAACACATTTATAAAAATATTCAGAACTCAAATTAAACAAAAAAGAAAAACCTTAAAAAAAGGGG
>ML849916.1:40785-54198 GCA_009831015.1 Picea engelmannii
TCTCAAGGGGAGGGGCATGTTAAGCCCTAAATAGTGGCACATTACCCCTTAATTGGGGCATATTACATTAGTAATTTTACTTTATTTATGTCGGCTTGGGTCCATTAGTTTTAATTGTACCTCCTAGTCTCCTATATATACCAAGGATACATTTTCATTTGGAATCACCTTGTATTTGGACATTTATGTGGGTATAAGGAGGTTTCCCCCTTGAAGAGGCTTATTATATGAAATTCTCTCTTTTTCAAGGCGTTGAGTACTTATTCTGAGGTTCTTCTATGATTTTTGATATTTGGTTCTTAACACAAAGTTATCTTCTTCTTCATTTGAGAAATGTTATGATGAATCATGATCTTGAGATGTTGATGATTTGATTGATTCCTTGAAGACCGTGTCCTTTAGATCTGGTTGTTTTTTCCTAGTCCTCATCTCATAAGTAGTTAGAATTCCTATTGGCCCTCGACCAAGTCTTGTGGAAACATTGGTCGTGTTTGACCATTTTTGGGACTTCGACAGGATGTTCAAAGACATAGCGCCCACGCGAAGCAGAGATCGCGGGATCTCGCCCTTTTTGCGGGCTTTTTGGGTTTATGTAATGGGTATGGGATGTCGGCCCATGGGTCCTACCTATGTTTAGGCCCTTTTTGTAATGTATAAATAAGTAGCTAGGCGATGTAAGGAGAGGCCGATGGCTTAGTGCTAATGATAACTATGTGTAAGAAAATGTGTTAAGGCTTGTAGAGCTAAGTGCAAGCGTTTTGTAAGTGCTTGGTGCAGACAGACTATGTAAGGCTTTGTGATTTGATCCAACTCGGGGAAGGAGGATCTGCGAGGTGTGTGCAGATCTTCTGTTCTAGGCGGAGTTGGCTTTTTGGCTTGGTGCATGTAAGAATATTGGAAGAGACTAATAATAAGAGAAGAAGATTGGTGGATGTAGCCCCAAACTGGGGTGAACCACATATATCCTGTGTCGATGTTCTTTGTGCTATGTTGATCATGTTGTTTATGTATTTATTTTCTTAGTGTAATTAATTGTGTTCTTGATGCATGATAGATAAGATCCATTGATGCGTAGTGCTTTATATATTAATGAATGCTAGATCTTCTCTGATGCTATGTGCTAATGGTTAGATATGCTTAGTCTTGGTTGTTACTGCGCCGATCTGTAACTAGGTTTAGTCTGCCATGTGAATAAGAATCATAACTTACGACATATTGTTTGCTAAGTGCTCTGTTAAGTATTGTGATCACAGATCTGCGTCCCAGCTAGGTTGTAGACACTTGAGTCCTGCAAGCCCCCTGCCTCTACCTTGGGTGAGACTTCATCTGCTTCACAGGTGTTGCTGAAAGGGCCGATAGTTAGGGTTTTGTTGGTGCACTGTTGAAGCGTTGAACCCTGGGTCTTCCCCTGTGCCAACAAATGGTTTCGTTGCCGGGACCTGAAATTGTGATTGCTGGGAACTGAAGAAAAGAGAAATCTCTATGTTTATATCTATTTATGTAGTGTGCAATATTATACTTGACTTGTGAAGCTCTGTGCTAAGAAGGGAACCAAATCTGAAGAAAAGAGGTAATATCTTAAAGCTTTGTGCTCTAGTAAAGGTAAGATAAGTGGAAATATTTGTTTTGAAAGATGAATCTAGGTATGATTGATAGATTTTGTCATAGTCTGAAAACTAGGGCACAACTAGAAGAAAGAAGATTTGATCTGAATAAATTTAATAAATATAGTGAAATATATGTTATTCCTATGCATAGAAAGAATTTTTGGACTAATAAGTGGATGTGGGAACCTAGAAAGAATTTTTGCAGATTGCAGGTCCAACATTGTGATCCCAGTGCACAGTACATGAAAGGTTGGGGATCGTTCAAGAGAAAGAGAGGATTGACACTATGTTATAGTTGTAGAAGATTGAGACATATTGCTAAGGACTGCCCTGGTACAGGTCCTATTTGTCTTTGTTGTAAATATGTTGATCATGAGGTTTTGGATTTCCCTAGAATGATTGCTAAAGTTGAAAAGATGAAAATGAGACAAGAAAACCCCGAAGAAGGTCAAGAGACTAAGGATATGCTCGAGAACCAGAAAGAATCAGAGACTATATTATTACAACTGAAAGAAACATTGAATGATCACAGATACATCAATTTACCAGAGATCTTAAAAGATAAGGAGTGCATAGAAACAAGAATAGGACAATTTGACATAGATTGTGTTCTAGATGAGGAAACACATGTGAATATCATGCCATAAAGAACTTGAGAAATTTTGGGAAAGCCTGCTATGATTCCTTCATTGGGAGGGATAGGCTCGTTTAAAAGAAAGATGATAACCCTATGTGGAAGACTTACTCATGTACCTATGATTTCTCATGGAGCATCGACTGAAGAAGAATTTGAGGTCATTAAGTTTGTTGAGAACAAAGCTCCTTTTGCACTTTTGCTAGGAACGACCTGGATTGAGAAAGATCAAATCCGAAGGAAAGAAGAGGAAGAAGATACAGAGCAAAAAAAACAATAATTAAGGGACTTCATGGCTAGGAAAATAGCGAGACTAATACAAGAACAGGAGGACAATTCGAAGTAGCAGAAGGCTGTCGAAGTTGAAAGAACACAAGAAGGATTACAGAACCTATCCATGCAGGAGAGAAGAGAACCTACCTTAGAAGTAATAAGAGAAGAGGTATTACACTAGAACCATTTGAAAGACCCTGAATAGTGCAAATTTCTTATGATAAGAGAAAATAAGAATGAGAATAGAAAGAGGAACCCAGTGACTCAGGTCACAGGAAAGAAGGCTAGAAAGCTCAGTAAGAAGAAAGTAAAGTTAGAAAAATTGCAGGAGGTTCTAGAAAAGACTTTGCAAAAAGCAGGCTTGCAGAAATTGAACCTCGTTGAAATAGTAGAACAACGCAGAATGGCGCTTTGCCATGGCGAAGCTATGTGACCATTGGAGGCGTCCCGACAGTTAAAATGACGCTCCATAACAACTAGAAACACAATTATTGCAGGAAAGATCACCATTGGACCGTTGGGACCGCGCCATAACAGATGGATTCATACTAATTAAGGCATTTCGACTCGTTGAAGAAATCCGTTATGAAGTTGCTTATTTAATCCGTCGAATGCCGCACCGAGACCACTTTTGCAACCTGAGATATTCGAGCTAACAAAGAATTGATTGCTATCTCACTGTGATTTTGAGACCTCGCCACCCGTTTTGCTTACCTTGAGTATTTGTTCGCCTACCCAAGATATTTGATTACGAGTGTGCATGTCGAGCGACCTTAGCGCGATAGAGAAGTCCGTAGAAGAAATATTGATCGACCTTATGGCTGAGAAAGTCATGTCCATAGGAGTACAGGCCTTGTCGACAACCGGATTGCAAGCATCCCCCTTGACTGCACGTCGGTCTAGCCGAACCGCGATGGAGAAAAGAAGCGAACCGCGACGGAGAAAAGAAGCAAGAACCGTGACGACCTGATGAATGTGAAGATGATCATGTCGGTCTTTCCCAACTTCATCCCACCTCTGGCTGGCGTATTTAGTCGTGAAAATGTCCCGCGTGACTTTGAGTACACTCTCATCACTGTGTACCTCCCAAAGAGGATACGTGGAGTTGGACCGCAGTTGGGATTGATCTTGGATCTTAAGATTAGTGATTTGAACCTAGGAGACAGGAAGAATTATGCGATGCTTTCACCGCATTGGTACCCGAAAAAGACGACTGGGAAGAAGACACATATAGTTCCCCAACAATGGATTAAATAGATCGCGTGATCGACGATCTTAAATGTGATGAAGATCCCCTGCTTTGGCAGACATCAGGAGGTTAACACGTGCGTCAAAATCCTCCTGTTGTGCTACCATGGAGGCTATCTATGGTTAGATAGGTGTGTGACTGTGGATCCAGCGTTGATCCACATGATTACTGGACTAAGCGTGTAGGGACCAGACCCTCACCAGTTCTACCCAGGGAAGGCTACAGATCGCTCCTTGGCGCAACATATAAAGGAAACCTATTGTGATGTGGAGAAGGGGAAGTGAGGCTACACGGTAGCCTCCATCCAGGATGGCATAGTGCGCCTATCTTGTCAGTTGATAGCAGGCAAGATCGTCAGAAAGAACCGCTCTACGCAGGTCACGGGGTTCGTAGTCGACCTCGCAGGGATGTGTGTTGAAGGGATGCAGATGAAATGGGCAAGCTACCTCGTCAATGAGTTGGAGAAGGACTTCTGCGAAGCGCAGGACCAAGGCTATGAGTTCCACTTCAACTGGTTGTTGATCCTCATTGCGTTTGTCGCTTGGGAGGCGACGGAGGGAGTGACATTCCCAAAAGTTGAGCCATCAAAACCACTGGCCACGAGTTTCACCACCTTGTGGTATACGAGCGACATGGAGAAGAAATGGCAGTCAAATGCGGTGTTCCACACTTACTACCTACAAATCACGCACGTCATTGAGTCATTCCCTCGAATGACCCCGAACACCTTGCATACTTACAGGCTTCTAACGAAGTTCTGCGTAGACCACCACTTCATTTACATCACTGCGTGCAAGGATGAAAGCAAGGAGGAGCTGCAGTCGTACAATAAATTGAATGATGAATACATGGAGGAGATAACCAAGGAATGGATGGCTGAATTCCTTGTACCTGTTGAGCAGACAGATCTCTCCAACCTCGACATCATCGAAATCCCTTTGGTCACCTGGACGGAATATGATGGACTGAGAAATGCTAAGAAAAAGAAGAAAAAGGAAGCAGTTCAGGAGATAAATAGCGCATCGGAGGAAACTGCATTTGATTCACTTGGAGGAGGAGGAGGCGAAAAATAAACCAAGAGGAGGAAGGGGAGGAAGACAAGCAAGAAAAGGGCAAAGTAACACCACCAAAGGATCCCCTAACAGAAGCTGAGACATCAAAGAAAAGGAAGGTTTCTCCAAAGAAACCCTCAACAGAGGCTCGCCTTCGTCGAGTCCAAGAAGAGGAGCATGCCATAGAGGCCTTGAAGAAATAAAAGGAGGAGGTCTTAGAGAAACTTCGGTTTGTGCAACAAGAGAAAGATGACCTCCGGGCAAAGTTCGAAGTGGACAGAGAAAAAATCTAGAAAGAGAAAGATCAGCTGCTCGTGGAGAAGATTGGAGTTAAAGAGGAAGTGAATAGAGCACTTCGCTCTATGTTGGGCTTGGCATAGAGGGAAGAAGAGAAAATCGAGAGCCAAGTGGGGAAACTTGCTGAAGCCATTCAACAACTTCAAACAAGAGTAGCAGAGTTAGAACTGCAAGCAATGCCGAGCACTCCGCAAGAAGTGCGGGATTAGAGAGAAGAAACTGCCAGGAGCACCGTTGAAAGAATCAAGGCGTTGGCTTCAGAATGAAAGAAATTAAGTAATTGAAGCACACAGACCTATGAGCGCCTTGCAGAAGACCCGGAGCTGAGGATATTGGAGGCACAACTCTAGGAGGTGAAGCAACAAGCGTTGACTGTGAAGTCACATCTGAAGAAACTTACGGGCATTGAGAAGATGAAGAGATCACAGGAGCAACACGCAGTTCAACACCAGGTCACTACTATCCAGAGCAGAGTGATGGAGGTGACACAACAACTCCAACAGGTGCAAGATGAAGCCTTCACCCTCTTTGAAGATATTGAGGAACAAGGATCATAGTTGGAAGTTGGAACAAGTGGTTGCAATAGTGGAACATCGCCTAAAAGGGATTGTCAACAAGAAATTCATTCATGAGTTCTCCAAGCAGAAGGTTCTGGTGAAGTAGCAGGTCGAGGCAGCCTGAGCTAAAATCAAGGCCTTCAAAATAGTATTTCCCAGATCAGAGTGACTCAAGACGAGTCACAGGTGAGTGTTGGGGGCCTGTTGGCCCTCGACCAAGTCTTGTGGAAACGTTGGTCGTGTTTGACCATTTTTGGGACTTCGACAGGCTAGTCGAAGATGGAGCGCCCAGGCGAAGCAGAGATAACAGGATCTCGCCCTTTTTGTGGGATTTTTGGGTTTTAGGGTTTATGTAACGGGTATGGGATGTCGGCCCATGGGCATACCCATGTTTAGGCCCTTTTTTTAATGTATAAATAAGTATCTAGACGATGTAAGGAGAGGCCGATGGCTTAGTGCTAATGATAGCTATGTGCAAGAAGTTGTGTTAAGGCTTGCAGAGCTAAGTGCAAGATTTTTGTAAGTGCTTGGTGTAGACATACTGTGTAAGGATTTGTGCTTTGATCCAACTCGGGGAAGGAGGATCTGGCGAGGTGTGCGCAGATCTCCTGTTCTAGGCAAAGTTGGCTTTGTGGCTTGGTGCATGTAAGAAGATTGGAAGAGAATAATAAGAAGAGAAGAATATTGGTGGATGTAGACCCACACTAGGGTGAACCACGTATATCCTGTGTCGATGTGATTTTTTCTATGTTGATCATGTTGTTTATGTATTTATTTTCTTAGTGTAATTAATTGTGTTCTTGATGCATGAAAAATAAGATCCATTGATGCTTAGTGCTTTATATATGAATGAATGCTAGATATTCTCTGATTCTATGTGCTAATGGTTAGATATTCTTAGTATTGGTTGTTACTGCACTGATCTATAACTAGTGTTAGTCTGCGATGTGAATAAGAATCATAACTTACGACATACTATTTTCTAAGTTCTCTGTTAAGTATTATGATCACAGATCTGTGTCCCAACTAGGTTGTAGACACTTGAGTCCTGCAACCCCCCCTGCCTCTACCTTGAGTGAGACTTCATCTGCTTCGTAGGTGTTGCCGAAAGGGCTGGTAGTTAAGGTTTTGTTGGTGCGCTGTTGAAGCATTGAACCCTGGGTCTTCCCCTGTGCCAACAATTCCATGGAGCCTATCCATGGTCATGTTATCTATTTCATGCATTTCTTCTATAGAAAAAACCTTTTGCATCAAGTCTTGAGGGAAGAGATCTCAATACCTTTTAAACTACTATAGCTTCTTCAATATTCTCACCTAGCCCTTTCATAGTGTTTACAGTCTCATCTAATCTAAGAAAGAAACCTGCAACATTTTCATCTTCACTCATCTTTAGACTTTCAAATTGCATTTTGTGAGCTTGAAATTTGGCCAAATTTACTTTCTCATCTCCTTCATAGTTGTTTACTAGTTTGTCCCATATTTCCTTTACGGATTCCAACTGCATCACTTTGGAAAATTTTGTTTCTTCAAGCCCACATTGGATAACATTCATAGCTCTTTCATTACTGTAGTAATTTTTCTTACCAACTTCATCAATTGGAAGGGTAGTTGGAATTTTATAACCATCTACCACAATCTGCCAGACTTCCATACCAAGAGACATCAAGTATATCTTCATTATTATTTTCCAAAATGATTTTTTTTCCCATTGAACAAAGGAGGTTTGGTTGAAGAAGAAAAGGAATCTTGACTTGCCATACTTTTTGTGTGATCTTCCTCCCAGTTGTTAGGTAGTTATTGAAGGAACCTGCATTACCAATTGTTATAACTTACAACAATACTCCGGGGGGTGGGGGGTGTTGAATCAATATTTCATTAGATTTCTCAATTTTCTTTCCTTTCAATAAATTAAAGTTATTTATAATTGCTTACTTAATACATGCAGAACAAAAAATGCAACAAAGAAAACACATTACACCTAAGTTTTTACGTGGAAACCAAATGCGGGAGAAAACCACATAACTTCTTTCTTTGTGTTCTTCTGCAAGAACCAACTTACAATTTACAATTTATTCATCTTGGCAGACACCCACCTGTCGCAAATAATGAGGAAACCAATCCTCTCAGGAACCAACCTATCACAGATAATGAGGAAACCAATCATATCAGGCACCAACCTGTCATATATAATGAGGAAACCAATCCTCAGTGAGCTTCAAGTCACCCTAACACCACCTTGCCACCTTGAATTTAGTTTTAAAGAATATTATTATAGAACTATACCTTTCTCTTCAAAAATTAATCTCTTATATCTCTAGTTCAGTTTTATTGAATATTTATAGGTCATTTTTCTTTTCTTTTTATCCACACAACAATCGAACATAGCACATACTTATTTATAATTTTTTTTTTCTGAGTTCCTCTTCATGTATGTGGATGCATATCAGTTACATTGTGGACATAATTTGACCAGATCAAAGTATTGTTAGTTACACTTCTATCTAAAAAAAGTATGTGGATGCATAATAGTTACATTGTGGAAAAATATTGACTAAATAAAATTCCTGCCAGTTATACTTCTATCTAAATAAAGTATGTGGAAGTGTGACAATTATATTATGGACAAATCTTGACCAGATCAAGATCTAGTTACAACTAGACATTCTTTGACTAAATCAAACAGACCAATTCTTCTTGTGAATGAGCTCCATCTCATCTCCAACAATAAAAAATAGTCTTATCAGAGCATCTCCTCATGAATGGCGCAAAAAATCACATTTTGGTCTATAGAGCACCTACGACACAGATAAAATAAAATCCCAAGGCTCAAGACACAAGTCTTCATCATGTCGCACTTTCCCTGTAGTGCGTTCACCCAGTATCTTCATTCATCTTGTTACATTCCACTTCGTTGCTTGTCACATGGGATTTGTTTCTGTTGAGCACTCAACACACCCTAAAAATCCTATGTCAAATTTTAATTTTTGGGTACCACTTGATCTTTTGCACTGTCTAATTCGACTTCAATATGAAAAATGTTTCCTTGCTTATCATTTTGTTTCCCATTTAAGTCTCTCAAAGTTTTGTTTCACATGCGAAAACCCATAACTTAAAAGACTAACATTTAAATTAAAAAATCGGCAGTCAAAACTTTTCCCCGACGCACTTAAGAAATTCGACACCAGCAAAAGGCTAAAGGATTAAGCGCTAACGAAGAAATAAATAATATCGCCGATAGTCGATCCTTGATAATTTTCAGCATCGAAGAAATTTAGAAAGCTAGCCCATAGAGAACGTGGTAAGTCAATCCCCGATCGTCGACCCCCGATAACTTTCGGCATCGACAATCCCAAATTTATTTTAACACACGTCTCCTATAAAAAAAAAACCTGACTCCGACTGAGATACATGATCAAACCACCTTTATTCTTC
Source organism: Picea engelmannii (assembly GCA_009831015.1). Taxonomy (NCBI): domain Eukaryota; kingdom Viridiplantae; phylum Streptophyta; class Pinopsida; order Pinales; family Pinaceae; genus Picea; species Picea engelmannii. Next base: position 49,887 of record ML849916.1, read on the forward strand.
TTCCATCTGTCATTTCTCGAGTGGTTAGACATATGATCTAGTTTTTCCCCAAGTCGTTACCAGTTCCCAAGACCCAAGTCACACCCTGAACCAATTTTTCCACGTCAGCAACGTACGACGAAATCAGTCGACGTTCGAAGTTTTCTCAGGAGGATACCAATGGGAACATTCACAAGGATATCACCGATTCCCGATATGCCCACTACGAAAGTGACACGATGGGATGTTTTAGATCTAAGATACGATGGATTCGAAGCATTTAAAGAACTAATTAATTATGAATCTCGCATTAGTTATTAATTTGTGGTGGGATCAAATCAACCATTTGAAATTGCTAATAGAGAAAACTACCCTCAGCGCCTTCGTCGTCAACCCATGAAGAATTGAATTGCAGGGACTCAATGGTAGATCTCATTTGATTTCCACTCATAACCCGAGTTAACTGGTCAATACGACATGATAGTATTTTCCCTGCTTAAATTCTTTCGAGAATCTCATAAACAAGATCATCGTGCACAAAGAAGTTCAGAGCATCCATGTAACATCCCGCTCTAGCGCACTGAGTGAACTTATTCTTTGAGGACACTTGCTCACAAGTGATCTGGATTATTATGCTATTAAAACTTTTGATTTTGATTATGAGGTGTTATGGGTTGATGACATGTTGTTTTACTACTTTGACATAGACAGGTGCTATTGACTTGGTTTTACTGAGTGTGCAGGATTACAGACCTAGAGGGTGCCGAGGGATCGATGGAACCCCTTGGAATCTGAATCGATTCAGGGAGTGTGCCCTTGGGGTTTGAGTGTTTTATTGTGATATTAGTGCATCTAACTGGATGATATGATATGGATATGTTCTGACATGATTTTTTGATGATACAGGCTGACGATAGCTTGCCGACCAGACTCACATATGGAGTAAAGGGGTCACGCACGACTACCAGAGATGTTGAGGGAGAGGTGTGGACAACAGCCCTGCCACAGCCTACTAGAAATCTCACCGTGGCTCGAACTGTAGGTTAACGATTACCTAGTTCGAGAGGACCCACGATGCCATGAAGGTAGATTGCAACAGTCGCTCACGATGATTTTAAGGGGTGCACAATAAGGCGAGGGCCTTATTCCTTAGAAGCTCTTAGTCTCCCACATGTTCACCTGGCGGAGTGTTGACTCCAAGGGTTATTGATGTCTACCAAATCAGTCAAGAGGCGAGTGGCACCCTTGGAGCACGTGGTGCGTCTTGAAGGGCACGTCGCGCAAAGGAATAGATGAGGCGAGTGGCACCCTTGGAGCACCTAGTGCGTCCTGAAGGGCACGTCGTGTTATTGATGATAGAGGGATGAACCTAGAAGGCCCTAAGACAAATAACATGTTAAGTAATTTTTAAAACAAATTCCCTAATTAAATGTCTCTCAATACGAAATTTAAGGCCTAAGTCTAAATTACGCTAGTAGTAAAATTTTGTCTTCTATATAAAAAATAACAATAATAATAATAAAAATAAAAACCACATAAATAATAATTATGACCTTAGTTAAATCTTGTAACACGAAGGGAATGAGAAATTAATTTATTCAATAATAATAATAATAATAAATCTGTTGGAATAAAATTTAAAAGAAAAAGGGGAATTAATGGTTTTATTATTTTGATAATTTTAAAATATTAATTAAATGAGAAAAGGGAGAAAGGGTTAATTTTCACACCTACCTTTTTGGGTTCTAAGTAAAAGGGGAAAGAGGAAAAAAAAAGAAAAAAGGAAACTAGGGAAAAGAGGTAAGATAAAAGGGAAAAAGAGGAAAGTCAACTTAGTAAAGAATCTACCATTTAAGAGCTTCTAATTTTAAACCGAATTAGCAATTTAATAAAAGGGAAAGCTATTAAAACCTGTAAGAGAATTTGGGGACACCTAGGAGTGATTCTAGGAGTAACTCTAGGTGGGTGAGGGAAATAAAGATAATTACTTAATTAAAGAAATTAATTTATGGAGGAATGTAGGGGAAGGGGGACACTTGTACAGAGAGAAATTTTTAAGAATTTATTTTTAAAACTATAATTAAATGAGATTTTAGGAAAAAAAGGAAGTTCGAAACTCTATAAAATGAAGGAAGGAGAAGGATGAAAAAAATATTCTGTTTGTGTAACGTTACGTTGCAGAAATATCTACTTGACTGATTTACTTGTGGGAGTTGGGGATACCCAGCTCAGAGAGGAGTGGTAGCTCGGCCTTGCGAGGCGAGCTGGGAGCTAGATGGATCTCTGGTTAGTGTGCGTGGCCCCTTTGCAGCTTGTGGGGCTAAGGGGGAAGAATAGTACCCCTAGCATTCACTGGGAGGTACCGGTGAAGTCTCGACGGTCGGGGAGCGGGAGTTGCACGGAGCGCACGGTCGTCACTCAGAGCGGGCGAACAGGAAACAATACTCTCTTTTCATTTGTATCGTATATGCTGTAGGTTTTATGCTTGGATCTGCATGTTGATTTGGTAAGTAGACTGAATGTTTAGATTGATGACTGAACTTTTCTTAGCCTACCTCGACGATTGTTGACTCCCATGGCCTTCGTATTCTGGCACGTCTTGACCACATGGTTGTGTTGTTTGTGACCTTCTTGGTTGTTTAGCCTTCATCCCTAGCTCACCTGTCCTCGCCTGAGCAGTTGGCCAGGAACCTGATCTATGGTCGTCTCCTTAGCATTAAAAGACCTATGGATCTCAACGCCCTGCTTTCCTGTGCGAGGATGATGAAGCGAAGGACGGAACCATCCGCCGTCTACCTCTGTTGTTGTCCTTGGCTGAATGATTTTCTCGCACCTTCTCACGATTAAACACCTCTACATATTGTTGGTATTCCCTCTTTGTGAATAACTTAACTACTCCTTGCATTTTATATCAACTCTGTGTTTCACCATCTTACTTGCTTGCGATTTACCCTTTGTAAAATTCAACAATTACCCCACCCCTTTTTATTTGACTACGCTTGGACAGTTTTAATGTTGAATGTCAAATTTTTGGAGAGCGTTTTCTGATATTTATCAAACTGCCATTATTTAATAGACCTTTACCAGTGATATCTCTTACTCCTTAACAACGATTATATCTTGTGTGGCGGTGATTTGTTGCATACATTTGGCTGCAATTTTGTTGTTGGATACTATTAATTACAACGCTTTGGGTTGCATGTGTTGTGAGCGGTGTTGACAGTGATGGGTGGTAGGCTGTGTTGGTTTATTATGAAAGTTGATACATGCACGGTGACTGAGAAATAATATTTAGTGACTGCAATTCTCCACATTTAGTATGACCGCGAAATGAAATTATTGACAACTTGTTGAAACACACCATAAACAACGAAACTGTTATATTTCAGACAACGAAATTATTATATCTGTAGATGGAAAAGTTCATAATTATTAGACAGTAATTGTTATATTATAGACAACATTTTTACCTCTGGTTTTCAAGGACAACGATCTATACTGTAATGTGGGTTTGACACAGTTACAACATCTAAGGTGTGGCTGAGATACAACTATGGGCAACTGCTACTATGTATAATATGTGGTGGCCATTGTAGTAACAGTAACAATCTGGGCAACAAACTAATGCGTTGTTAGTTATTCTTGACAATGATAATATAATGGAAAATGACATCTAAATCTGTGATAGACAATGAAGACATCAACACATTATTAGACGACAATCATGATGCCTGACAACTATTCCTTTCGCTATGACAACGAAGTTGTGCTTTTCCTTATTTAATTACTTGACAATGATTTTAAACCTGACGATTTTCCTGGTGGTAGATATTTTGGCATGAATAAAGAATGGGGGAATTGGCATAATAAACATCAATTCAATTGGCGTGGTGGAGTGGTTGCCTAACCCTTGATTCATCTCATTTTACTGTTCGTGGCTATTGCATCCTTCTGGAAGAGAGAGAGGGTTTCTAATTGAGGATTCTTAAGGGTTACAGTTTCATTTTAAGGTTATTATGCAGTCCCTTGGGATTCATGCAACCCTTATGGCTAATTTAGTTGTTGCCTCACCGCGTGCTACGGTTTTAAGTTGTTTATATTTAGGGTTGCTCGACCTTCTATGTCAGGCATCATTTACACCTCTTGCGTGGCGAAGGAAATCGACCTTGACTGTTGGCAGTTCCTATTTGTAGACAACGTATTTACGCCAGTTTTATAGTCGGGGTCGAAAGAATGCATGCGTTTCTTTTTAATATATATACCAGCGAATTACTAACCTTTAGACAATAATGTTACAACAACAAGATTGTATTAATACCTGCGTTAAAATTTG
>WSFP011364974.1:0-31778 GCA_009831015.1 Picea engelmannii
TAGATTGGTAAGTAATAAACCAATGTCTATGAAGACACATGTGATTTGAATCACCAGAATCTAATAACTATTGTTGATCATAAAGTGAAACGATACCAATTGTTAAAACTTCATCAGCTATACCTGAACTTGTTGTTGAACCTATTTCAGTTGTGTTTGTTTCCTTCCTCTCCTTTGGAGGGTCTTCTTTGGTGGTTTTTTGTCACTTCCAACAATCCTTCTTTAGGTGTCCAGATTTTCCACAAAACCAACACTTAAGATTTCTCTTCTTTCCCTTCGACTTTGACGGAGAGAAATCCCTCTAAACATGTCCTCCTTCTTCAAGTCTTCCTCTGACCACCATCGCCTCAGATGTAGAGGTTTCTAGATTAGATTTCTTCATTGTTTCCTCAGATAGTAAAGCTCCAACAATAACATCAAAATCAATACTTTATGTTGAACTAAAACCAATAGAGGTAACAAAGTGATCATAATGTAATCGCCTTATCTTCAGATTCAAATTTTACTCCCATGCTAGTCAACTAGACTAAAAGAGTATTAAAAGTATTTAAATGATCAACTATTCATGTACCGTACTTCATGCACAAATTATACAACTGTATTTTTAGGAAGATCAAGTTCATCAAGGATTTTGTTATATACAATCTTTCCAGCTTTGCCCACAAACCAGTTGTTGTCTTCTCTGTAACAATGTTGAACATAACATCATCAGCCAAACACAGATGTATGGCACTCAGTTTTCTCACATCAATCTCTTTCCACTCTTCATCTGAAATGGTCGCGAGTTTATTTGATTTTCCCAAAAGCGCCTTCACCACGCCTTGTTGCACGAGAAGATTGTACATCTTCACCTTCCAAATCTCAAAAAAACAAAATCCATTGAACTTCTCGATTTCAAACATAACACTCTAAGTTTTCGTCAATAACATAAGAAGAAACTCAAAAACCACTCCTTATACAACCCAACCCCTTTTATATGAAAATAATCTTATACTTAAAAATTGAACCCAAAACTAATGGTGAAAAGGTTTTAAAAATATTTTATACCTTAATAAAACCTTTTAGCAAATCCACAAAGAATTCAATTCTTTAAAAATAATATTTAATATCCTTCAGAAGATAAGAAGAGGCCAATGTACCCTTTACCTTTATGGGCAAGCAATTCTTTAAAAAATAATATTTAATATCTTTCAGAAGATATGAAGAGGCCAACGCACCCTTTACCTTTATGGGCAAACATTGATTTCTAAATTTCAAAACAACGTAAGTGCCTCTATGAATCAGCATGCCCTTAACCAGTAGAGTCCAGCGCGGATCAGAAGGACAATGCTCCCCACGCACCAGCGCGGATCAGATACAAAACATTCAGCCACAAGCTAAATCCCTCTCCCTGAGATCTGATACCAGTTGTTAAATTTGACAGCCACAGTCTTTATCAATTCGCAACAAACACACACATAAAATGGAAAAATGAAAACACAATGATTTACATGCTTCACCCAGCTTTGGGCTAGAAAAGTATAGATTTATTTATTGTTCTTTAGAAATAAATCTATTCACAAAAAAGGTATAGATTTATTTATTGTTCTTTAGAAATAATAGTTACATCAGCTCACTCTCATCTCTCACTGTATACATGAATTTTAAGTCTTCCTCTCACAATTTCAAGAAACAGAATTCATTAATTACAAACCAAACTAATTCTATTTATGGTTGTTTGTTTCAACAACAACCAGATTCTAGGAATCAATCATTGCACAAGCTGTGGAAGTAGACCGTCGCCTAATCACCGAGTTGTTGTCACCATTTAACAGTTATCACTAATCATGCCACCTAAGAACATGTCACCAACAAGATTTTCATATCTCATAATGACATAATCAATAAGCTCATCAAATCTCATACTAACATAATCAATGTGCTAATTGTAAATGTACATAAATCATGAAGTCACAACATACATAATAGAAATTATCATAATGCAATCCTCTCTATATAATATTATAACATAATCAATGTGCTAATTGTAAATGTACATAAATCATGAAGTCACAACATACATAATAGAAATTATCATAATGCAATCCTCTCTATATAATATTATAGAGAGGAAATATATATTTTAAAACTCATAAATATTGATATAATATTTATAATATATAGTTATATAGAGATAATATTAACTATATAATATTATAGAGAGGAAATAATATCATGAAAAGAAACTATATGGACATTATATTATAATATATGCCTTATGCCATCATCATAATATATTATATAGTATAGTATAGCATAAGGCCTACTATACTATATAAACTATACTATATAAGGCGATTATTAGTATAGTATATAATTGTCATTATATATTGTATAGTATAATATATATTATATAGTATAGTATATATATTATATAGCATAAAGCATTTCATGATAAATAATATATATGGACATTATGAAGTACAATGAATCGAGAAGGCATTTCAAAGATGAATATATTAATGCCAAATTAAAAAAAAAAAAAAAACACAAGGCCTTAACACGATGATAGTACTCTCTTTCACATGAAGTCTCTTGGAACTAGACTCCCTCTTAGTAAGCAAGATTAATGGGAACCATATATTCATCAAGTGTTTTTCTTTTTGTTTATTCAAGTATGGGATGTTGAAATCCTTAGTGGAATTTGGCCAATTATATGAGTATTGTGTAGATGGGTTTTCATGAGAGGTTTTTTAATTTTTTTCCAACATATTTTTTATTTCTTTTTATAGAAGTTATTTTTGATGTTATGATGGGTAAGAATGAGTATCCAATAATGATTGGTAAAAAAATATCATATATAATGTTTTGTGTAATTTGTGATAATGCTAAGCAAACTAACTAATTTGATGGTTGTGAATCAAACATAGATAATAACGATTATAAGAATAAAGAACCTTAACTCTAAGTTATGTTTACAATTCTCAAACTCACATTATTCGTGAAATAAATGGACAAAGTAAGAAAGAAAACCATAACATGAATAAGAGCTTATAAAGAATGAAATAAGAACTCCATTATCCATTAAAAGTGACCAAGAAGACACATATGAAGAGAACTTGATGAAGACTTGTGTGCTCCAAATCCCCCTCATTGGGGTGGGTCCTTGGCTTCCTTGGTGTATGTATGATCCCCTCCTTAGTGTGTGAGAAAGGTACCTATATATGAAATGAAATATCAAGAGGAAGAGGTCCTCAAGGTTTTTGGTGTGATTTTGACAGTGTAACCTTACTATGGATGGATGGATGATGGTTATAGTGACTTCAAAGAGTTTATTTTTAGGGAAACTTGTGGATAATCCCCCATTGACATGATCTTCAAAATAGTGGCTAAAGATGACCAAATCAATGTTCACAACTATGATTAGGGTTTAGAATGGTCCACATATAACTAACTTGCCAATTTGACAAATTTGACCGTGAAATAGTGAAAATTGGTTACTTAGCGGAATCATGTAGCTTTTGGGGATATTATCTGCGTTGTCTCCTTTTTGTAAAAATCTAAGTTTGACTATGTAGTTTCCAAATATCATATGATGAGAAAATGAGATGAATTGGAAATTAAACATACCAATAATATAATATTTTGGTAAGACTACTCGAAATGTTGCAAGTGAATATTTTTTAGGTAATAACAGGTGACATTGGGAATAAGACAATACATTACCATGAATCATGTCGTGATTTGAATGATAAGGAGGCATCATAGTTGAGGTACTTAGATTGTGAATCGGACATCACAACAGAATTATCAAATAAGGCAACCTCAAAGTACTTGGAGGTGGATGCAAACTCTATTTGATGTATAGTTTTAGTTTTTGCCGATTTTCTTGACGTAACACTACTGTAAACATTGCAAGTGAACAATTTTTAGGTAATAAGATGTGATATTGGGATTAAGACAATACATTACCATAAATCACCTATTTCAATGAGAAAAAGACATCACTGTTGAGTTACTTAGGTTACAAATCGAATATCAACTAGCAACTTCAAAGTACTTAGAGGCATATGTAAACTTTGCTTGATGTATAGTTTTGTGGCTTTTCTTGAGATCTTCCCTCGTTAAAACTAAAGAGGTGATTTATGATGGCATGTATTTATTAATATAATCATTGATGTAAAAACCAATGATACAAACAAAATATTTCAATAAAAATACTAAACACGTCACAAGTGAACAAATTTTAGATAAAATACTATTGGGGAATCATGGAAGAAACCATTTTGAAAAATAAATATACTATTAAAAAAAACGTTAGATCAAAATTTAAGGAAAAAATGTGGTGTGATAAAGAGTTAGAGGGAAAAAGAAAATTAAGGTATTATAAATATGTAATCAACCCTAATCTAGAAGATCAAAATTATCTATCTGTTTTTCCAAGAGTAAAGAAAAAAATAAGCATTGCTAAGATAAGAACAAATTCTCATGAGCTCCATAGTGAAACTGGGCATTGGTCAATTCCTAAAACAACATGGGATGAAAGAGTGTGTCACCTTTGTGACACTAAGAAGGTTGAATATGAAAATCACTTTCTCTTAGATTGTCTAGCCTATACCCATATTAGATCTCATTTTCAAAATATTGATCACACTACCAACCTTCCTAACCTCTTAACTCAACAAAAGTATGGTGATCTTGGAAATCTTATCTTAATTCTTTCCGAGCATAGAAACAAAATTATAAAGAATCACAAGTAATCACTTACCCTCTTAAGGGCCCATAGACCGATTATGTCTCAGTGAACGTTAATCATCATCATCATCATCATCATTGATATTGGAAATAAAATAATACATTATTACCCGGACAAGAGTACACCTATTGAAAATGGATAGATTTAATGAGATTTTAATCATAAATGGATTTTTAATGGACTAGATATCATATGCCGTGAATATTCTTAGTGGTCACACTAAATGAAAGGTTGTGATTTGAACCATTAACTTCCCTGCATGGAAAAACGTGTCCATTCATCATTAAAAAATGTGATTAAAGTGATTAATATAATAAACCAATGTCTATGAAGACACATGTGATTTGAATCACCAGAATCTAATAACCATTGTTGATCATAACTTGAAACAATACCAATTGTTAAAACTTCATCAACCATACTTGAACTTGTTGTTGAATCTGTTACAGTTGTGTTTGCTTCCTTCGTCTCCTTTGGAGGGTCTTCTTTGGTGGTTTTTTGTGGCTTCCAACAATCCTTCTTTAGGTGTCCAAATTTGCCACAAAGCCAACACTTAAGCTTTCTGTTCTTTCCCTTCATCTTTGACCGAGAAAAATCCCTTTGAACATGTCCTCTTTCTTTAGGTCTTCCTCTAACCACCATTGCCTCAGATGTAGAGGTTTCTAGATTGGATTTATTTATTGTTTCCTCAGACACTAAAGCTCCAACAATAGCATCAAACTCAATACTTTTTGTTGAACTGAAACCAATAGAGGTAACAAAGTGATTCCATGACTCGGGAAAAGAACGTAATAATGTAATCGCCTTATCTTCAGATTCAAATTTTACTCCCATGCTAGTCAACTGGACTAAAGGAGTATTAAAAGTATTTAAATGAGCAACTATTTGTGTACTTTCCTTCATGCGCAAAATGTACAACTGTCCTTTTAGGAAGATCATGTTTGTCAAGGATTTCGTTATATACAAGCTTTCCAGCTTCGCCCACAAACTAGTTGTTGTCTTCTTTGTAACAATGTTGAATAGAACATCATCGGCCAAACAGAGATGTATGGCACTCAGTGCTCTCGCATCGATCTCTTCCCACTCTTCGTCTGAAATGGTCACGAGTTTCTTTGATTTTCCCAAAAGCGCCTTCACCATGCCTTGTTGCACGAGCAAATTGTGCATCTTCACCTTCCAAATATTAGAAAAACAAATTCCATTAAACTTCTCGATTTCAAACATAGCACTCTAAGTTTTCGTCATTAACACAAGAAGAAACTCAAAAAACCACTCCTTATAAAACCCAGCCCCTTTTATATGAAAAATAATCTTATACTTGAAGATTGAACCCAAAACTAATGGTGAAAAGATTTTAAAAATATTTTATACCTTAATAAAACCTTTTAGCAAATCCACAAAGAATTCAATTCTTTAAAAATAATATTTAATATCCTTCAGAAGATATGAAGAGGCCAGTGCAACCTTTACCTTTATGGGCAAGCAATTCTTTAAAAAATAATATTTAATATCTTTCAGAAGATATGAAGAGGCGAGTGCACCCTTTACATTTATGGGAAAACGTTGATTTCTAAATTTCAAAACAACGTAAGTGCCTCTATGAATCAGCGTGCCCTTAACCAGTAGAGTCCAGCGCGGATCAGAAGAACAATTCTCCCAACGCACCAACATGGATCAGATACAAAACATTCAGCCACAAGACAAATCGCTCTCCCCGAGATCTGATACCAGTTGTTTAATTTGACAGCCACAGTCTGTATCAATTCGCAGCAAACACACACATAAAATGGAAAAATGAAAACACAATGATTTATGTGGTTTGCCCAGCTTCAGGCTATGTCCACCAAGCAAGATATAGGTTTTCTTATTGTTCTTTAGAAAGAATAGTTACAAAAGCTCACTCCCATCTTTCACTGTATACATGAATTTAAAGTCTTCCTCTCACAGTTTCAAGAAACCAAATTCATTAATTACAAACAAACTAATTCTATTTATGGTTGTTTGTTTGAACAACAACCAGATTCTAGGAATCGATCATTGCACAAGCTGTGGAAGTGGACCGTCGCATAATCACTGAGTTTTTGTCACCATTTAATAGTTATCATGAATCATGCCACCTAAAAACATGTCACCAACAAGATTATCATATCTCATAATGACATAATCAATAAACTCATCAAATCTCATACTAACATAATTAATGTACTAATTGCAAATGTACATAAATCATGAAGTCACAACATACATAAGAGAAATTACAATAATGCAATCCTCTCTATATAATATTATAAAGAGGAAATATATATTTTAAAACTTATAAATATTGATATAATATTTATAATATTTATAATATATAGTTATATAGAGATAATATTAACTATATAATATTATAGAGAGGAAATAATATTTCAATATTTGTAACATATAGTTATATATAATACTATATAATATTATAGAGAGCAAATATATTAAATCATGTTTGCATTGACTAGGAAAACAATCATGAACAAACAAGTGAGGCTATATTATGAGAAAGCATTCAAATGCTAAGCATGACCTAAAACCATAAACTTGCATGCAATCAAAAAGTTAAATTAACCAATCATTATGCTTCATAATCATGAAAAGAAACTATATGGACATTATGAAGTACAATGAATCGAGAAGGCATTTCAAAGACGAATATATTAATGCCAAATTAAAAAATAAAAAGAGCATGAGGCCTTAACACGATGATGGCCCTCTCTTTCACAAGAAGTCTCTTGGAACTAGACTAAGTAATTTTAATCAAGTATGGGATGTTGAAATCCTTAGTGGACTTTGGTCAATTATATGAGTATTGTGTAGATGGGTTTTTATGAGAGGTTTTTTAATTTTTTTTCAACACATTTTTTATTTATTTTTTATATAGGTTATTTCTGATGTTATGATGGGTAAGAATGAGTATCTAATAATGATTGGTAAAAAAATATCATATATGATGTTGTGTGCAATTTGTGATAATGCTAAGTAAACTAACTAATTTGATGGTTGTGAATCAAACATAGATAATAGCGATTATAAAAATAAAGAACCTTAACTCTAAGTTATATTTACAATTCTCAAACTCACATTATTCATAAATTAAATGGACAAAGTAAGAAAGAAAACCATAACATGAATAAAAGCTTATAAAGAATGAAATAAGAACTTCATTATCCAATAAAAGTGACCAAGAAGACCCCTATGAAGAGAACTTGATGAAGACTTGTGTGCTCCAAATCCCCCTCATTGGGATGGGTCCTTGGCTTCCTTGGTGTATGTATGATCCCCTCCTTAGTGTGTGAGCAATGTACCTAGATATTAAATGAAATATCAAGAGGAAGAGGTCCTCAAGATTTTTGGTGTGATTTCAACACCGTAACCTTACTATGTATGGATGGATGATGGATATAGTGACATCAAAGAATTTATTTTTAGGGAAACTAGTGGATAATCCCCCATTGACTCGATCTTCAAAATAGTGGCTAAATATGCCCAAATCAATGTTTACAACTATGATTAGGGTTTAGAATGGTCCACATATAACTAACTTGCCAATTTGACAAATTTGGCCTTGAAATAGTGAAAATTGGTTACTTAGCGGAATCATGTAGCTTTTGGGGATATTATCTGCATTGTCTCCTTTTTGTAAAAATCTAAGTTTGACTATGGAGTTTCCAAATATCATATGATGAGAAAATGAGATGAATTGGAAATAAAACATACCAATAATAAAATATTTTGGTAAGCCTACTCGAAATGTTGCAAGTGAATAATTTTTAGGTAATAACAGGTGACATTGGGAATAAAAAAATACATTACCATGAATCACCTCATGATTTGAATGAGGAGGCATCATAGTTGAGGTACTTAGATTGTGAATCGGACAACACAACAACATTATCAAATAAGGCAACCTCAAAGTTCTTGGAGGTGGATGCAAACTCTATTTGATGTATAGTTTTAGTTTTTGCCAATTTTCTTGATGTAACACTACTCAAAACATTGCAAGTGAACAATTTTTAGGTAATGAGATGTGATATTGGGAATAAGACAATATATTACCATAAATCACCTATTTCAATGTGAAAAAGACATCATTGTTGAGTTACCTAGGTTACGAATCGGATATCAACTACCAACTTCAAAGTACTTGGAGGCATATGCAAACTATTCTTGATGTATAGTTTTGTGGATTTTCTTGACTTCTTCCCTCGTTAAAACTAAAGAGGTGATTTATGATGGCATGTATTTATTAAGATAATAATTGATGTAAAAACCAATGATATAAACAAAATATTTCAATAAAACTACTAAACACATCACAAGTGAACAAATTTTAGATAATATACTATTGGGGAATCATGGAAGAAACCATTTTGCAAAATAAATATACTATTAAAAAAAACGTCACATAAAAATTTAAGGAAAAAATGTGGTGTGATAAAGAGTTAGAGGGAAAAATAAAATTAAGGTATTATAAAAATGTAATCAACCCTAATCCAGAAGATCAAAATTATCTATCTTTTTGCCAAGTGTAAAGAAAAAAATAAACATTGCTAGGATAAGAACAATGTCTCACCAGCTCCATAGTGAAACTGGGCGTTGGTCAATTCCTAAAATGCCATGGGATGAAAGAGTGTGTCACCTTTGTGACACTAAGAAGGTTGAAGATGAAAAGCACTTTCTCTTAGATTGTCCATCCTATACCCATATTAGATCTCATTTTCAAAATATTGATCACGCTACCAAACTTCCTAACCTCTTAACTCAACAAAAGTATGGTGATCTTGGAAAGATTCTCTTAATGCTTTTCGAGGATAGAAACAAAATTATAAAGAATCACAAGTAATTACTTACCCTCTTAAGGTCCCATAGACCAATTAGGTCTGAGTGGACATTAATCATCATCATCATCATCATTGATATTGGAAATAAAATAATACATTATTACCCGGAAAGGAGTACACCTATTGAAAATGCCTAGATTTAATGAGATTTTAATCATAGATGGATTTTTAATGGACTAGATTTCATACGTCGTGAATATTCTTAGTGGTCACACTAAATGAAAGGTTGTGATTTGAACCATTAACTTCCTTCCATGGAAAAACATGTCCATTCATCATTAAAAAAAGTGATTAAAGTGATTAACATAATAAACCAATGTCTATGAAGACACATGTGATTTGAATCACTAGAATCTAATAACCATTATTGATCATAACGTGAAACAATACCAATTGTTAGAACTTCATCATCCATACCTGAGCTTGTTGTTAAACATGTTTCAGTTGCGTTTGCTTCCTTCGTCTCCTTTGGAGGGTCTTCTTTGGTGGCTTTTTGTCACTTCCAACAATCCTTCTTTAGGTGTTCAGATTTGCCACAAAACCAACACTTAAGCTTTCTCTTCTTTCCCTTCGATTTTGAACGAGATAAATCCCTCCAAACATGTCCTCTTTCTTTAGGTCTTCCTCTGACCACCATCACCTCAGATGTAGAGGTTTCTAGATTGGATGTCTTCATTGTTTCTTCAGACAGTAAAGATCCAACAATAACATCAAACTCAATACTTTCTGTTGAACTGAAACCAATAGAGGTAACAAAGTGATCCCATGACTCGGGAAAAGAACATAATAATGTAATCGCCTTATCTTCAAATTCAAATTTTACTCCCATTCTAGTCAACTAGACTATAAGAGTATTAAAAGTATTTAAATGATCACTTATTTTTGTACCTTCCTTCATGCACAAATTGTCAACTGTCATTTTAGGAAGATCATGTTCGTCAAGGATTTCATTATATACAATCTTTCCAGCTTCGCGCACAAACCAGTTGTTGTCTTCTCTGTAACAATGTTGAATAGAGCATCATCGGCCAAACACAGACGTATGGCACTCAGTGCTCTCGCATCGATCTCTTACCACTCTTCGTCTGAAATGGTCGCGAGTTTCTTTGATTTTCCCAAAATCACCTTCACCACACCTTGTTGCACGAGCAGATTGTGCATCTTCACATTCCAAATCTCAAAAAAAAAAATTCCATTGAACTTCTCGATTTCAAACATAGCACTGTGAGTTTTCGTCATTAGCAAAAGAAGAAACTCAAAAAACCACTCCTTATACAACCCAACCCAACTCTTTTTATATGAAAAATAATCTTATACTTAAATATTGAACCCAAAACTAATGGTGAAAAGGTTTTAAAAATATTTTATACTTTAATAAAACCTTTTAGCAAATCCACAAAGAATTCAATTCTTTAAAAATAATATTTAATATCCTTCAGAAGATATGAAGAGGCCAGCGCACACTTTACCTTTATGGGCAAGAAATTCTTTAAAAAATAATATTTAATATCTTTCAGAAGATATGAAGAGGCCAGCGCACCCTTTACCTTTATGGGCAAACGTTCACTTCTAAATTTCAAAACAGCGTAAGTGCCTCTATGAATCAACGCACCCACCCTTAACCAGTAGAGTCTAGCACGGATCAGAAGAACAATGCTCCCAACGCACCAGTGCGGATCAGATACAAAACATTCAACCACAAGTCAAATTTCTCTCCCCGAGATCTGATACCAGTTGTTAAATTTGACAGCCACAGTCTTTATCAATTCGCAGCAAACACACACATAAAATGGAAAAATGAAAACACAGTGATTTACATGGTTTGCCCAGCTTCGGGCTATGTCCACTAAGCAAGGTATAGGTTTTTTTTATTGTTCTTTAGTAAGAATAGTTACAAGCAACTCATTCTCATCTCTCACTCTATACATGAATTTAAAGTCTTCCTCTAAGCAAGGTATAGTTACAAGCAACTCATTCTCATCTCTCACTCTATACATGAATTTAAAGTCTTCCTCTAAGCAAGGTATAGGTTTTTTTTATTGTTCTTTAGTAAGAATAGTTACAGCGACTCATTCTCATCTCTCACTCTATACATGAATTTAAAGTCTTCCTCTCACAGTTTCAAGAAATGGAATTCCTTAATTACAAACCAAACTAATTCTACTTATGGTTGTTTGTTTCAACAACAACCAAATTTTCAGGAATCGAACATTGCACAAGCTGTGGAAGTGGACCGTCGCCTAATCACTGAGTTGTTGTCACCATTTAACAGTTATCACGAAGCATGCCACCTAAGAATATATCACCAACAAAATTATCATATATCATAATGACATAATTGATAAGCTCATCAAATCTCGTACTAACATAATCAATGTGCTAAATGTAAATGTACATAAATCATGAAGTCACAACATACATAAGAGAAATTACAATAATGCAATCCTCTCTATATAATATTATAGAGAGGAAATATATATTTTAAAATTTATAAATATTGATATAATATTTATAATATATAGTTATATAAAAATAATATTAACTATATAATATTATAGAGAGAAAATAATATTTTAATATTTGTAACATATAGTTATATATAATACTATATAATAATATAGCTCGAGGAAATATATTAAAGCATGTTTGCATTGATTAAGAAAACAATCATGAACAAACAAGTGAGGCTATATTATGAACCCATAAGCCTGCATGCAATCACAAGGTGAAATTAACCAATCATTATGCTTCATCATCATGAAAAGAAACTATATGGACATTATGACCTAAACCCATAACCCTACATGCAATCACAAGGTGAAATTAACCAATCATTATGCTTCATCATCATGAAAAGAAACTATATGGACATTATGAAGTACAATGAATCGAGAAGGCATCTCAAAGATGAATATATTAATGCCAAATTAAAAAGAAAAAAAAACAAACACGAGGCCTTAACACGATGATGGCCCTCTCTTTCACATGATGTCTTTTGGAACTAGACTCCCTCTTAGTAAGTAAGATTAATGGCAACCATATTTCATGAGGTGTTTTTTTTTTTTGTTTATTCAAGTATGGGATGTTGAAATCCTTAGTGGACTTTGCCCAATTATATTGTGTAGATGGGTTTTTATGAGAGGTTTTTTTATATTTTTTCCAACATATCTTTTATTTCTTTTTATAGAAGTTACCTTTAATGTTATAATGGGTAAGAATGAGTATCCAATAACGATTGGTAAAAAAATATTATATATGATGTTGTGTGCAATTTGTGATAAGTAAACTAATTAATTTTTTATAGAAGTTACCTTTAATGTTATAATGGGTAAGAATGAGTATCCAATAACGATTGGTAAAAAAATATTATATATGATGTTGTGTGCAATTTGTGATAAGTAAATTAACTAATTTGATGGTTGTGAATCAAATATAGATAATAACTATTATAAGAATAAAGAACCTTAACTCTAAGTTATGTTTACAATTCTCAAACTCACATTATTCATGAAATAAATGGACAAAGTAAGAAAGCAAACCATAACATGAATAAGAGCTTTTAAAGAATGAAATAAGAACTCCATTATCCAAGAAAAGTGACCAAGAAGACCCCTATGAAGAGAACTTGATGAAGAATTGTGTGCTCCAAATCCCCCTCATTGGGATGGGTCCTTGGCTTCCTTGGTGTATGTATGATCCCGTCCTTAATGTGTGAGCAAGGTACCTAGATATGAAATGCAATATCAAGAGGAAGAGGTCCTCAAGTTTTTTGGTGTGATTTCGACAATGTAACCTTCTATGGATGGATGGATGATGGATATAGTGACTTCAAAGAATTTATTTTTAGGGAAACTAGTGGATAATCCCCCATTGACATGATCTTCAAAATAGTGGCTAAAGATGACCAAATCAATGTTCACAACTATGATTAGGGTTTAGAATGGTCCACATATAACAAACTTGCCAATTTGACAAATTTGGCCTTGAAATAGTCAAAATTGGTTACTTAGCAGAATCATGTAGCTTTTGGGGATATTATCTCCATTGTCTCCTTTTTGTAAAAATCTAAGTTTGACTATGCAGTTTCCAAATATCATATGATGAGAAAATGAGATGAATTGGAAATTAAACATACCAATAATAAAATATTTTGGTAAGACTACTCGAAATGTTGCAAGTGAATAATTTTTAGGTAATAATAGGTGACATTGGGAATAAGACAATACATTACTATGAATCACCTCGTGATTTGAATGAGAAGGAGGCATCATAGTTGAGGTACTTAGATTTTGAATCAGACATCACAACATCATTATCAAATAAGGCAACCTCAAAGTACTTGGAGGTGGATGCAAACTCTATTTGATGTATAGTTTTAGTTTTTCCAGATTTTCTTGACGTAACACTACTCGAAACATTGCAAGTGAACAATTTTTAGGTAATAAGATGTGATATTGGGAATAAGACAATACATTACCATAAATCACCTATTTCAATGAGAAAACGACATCATTGTTGAGTTACTTAGGTTACGAATCAGATATCAACTAGCAACTTCAAATTACTTGGAGGCATATGCAAACTCTGCGCTATGTATAGTTTTGTGGATTTTCTTCACTTCTTCCCTCATTAAAACTAAAGAGGTGATTTATGATGGCATGTATTTATTAAGATAATCATTGATGTAAAAAACAATTATACAAACAAAATATTTCAACAAAACTACTAAACACATCAAAAGTGAACAAATTTTAGATAATATACTATTGGGGAATCATGGAAGAAACCATTTTGCAAAATAAATATATTAAATTTAAGGAAAAAAGATCAAAATTATCTATCTGTTTTGCCAAGTGTAAGGAAAAAAATAAGCATTGTTAAGATAAGAACAAATTCTCACCAACTCCATAGTGAAATTGGGCGTTGGTCAATTCTTAAAACGCCATGGGATGAAAGAGTGTGTCACCTTTTTGACAATAAGAAGGTTGAAGATGAAAAGCACTTTCTCTTAGATTGTGTAGCCTATACCCATATTAGATCTCATTTTCAAAATATTGATGACACTACCAACCTTCCTACCCTCTTAACTCAACAAAAGTATGGTGATCTTGGAAAGCTTCTCTTAATGTTTTACGAGCACAGAAACAAAATTATAAAGAATCACAAGTAATCACTTACCCTCTTAAGGTTCCATAGACCAATTAGGTCTCAGTGGAAGTTAATCATCATCATCATCATCATTGATATTGGAAATAAAATAATACATTATTACCCGGACATGAGTACACCTATTGAAAATAGCTAGATTTAATGAGATTTTAATCATAAATAGATTTTTAATAGACTAGATTTCATATGCAGTGAATATTATTAGTAGTCACACTAAATGAAAGATTGTGATTTAAACTATTAACTTTCTTGCATAACAAAACATGTCCATTCATCATTAAAAAAAAAAAAGGTGATTAAAGTGATTAAGATAATAATATATGTTCACTTTACATTTAAGTTTTTTCATTGGGGCTCCCTTCACCTTCAACTTTACCTTATTTACGAGTTGGTGGAGTGTGTGAACCAACTTTACCACCTGGTGGAGTGCATGGACCGAATGAGGCACCGTCCATCGCAGAAAATTAAATATTGGTTTTCTGTAATTTGATCATTGATCAAAGGCCACCATATTACTTAATTTGATCATTTTTTCCACCATTTAATTTTTAGTTTGAAGTTTGAATTTTTGGTTTGGTTTGAAAATTTCGAATTATTCACATAGTTAGATGTTCATGAGATATTATGTGCATGCATGCAGGTGGTCGCTGATAGATGTTCATGAGATATCATGTGCATGCAGGTAGTCGCTTATTGCAGGACGGATAACGAAATCAAGAACTACTGGAACACTCATCTCGGCAAGAAGCTGACAATGAAGGAATCGCAAATTGTCAAGACAGGGCCAACATTTCCCTCTCCCGTACAGGGCCAACATTTCCCTCTCCCTGTGAAAATCACAATGGCGGCAACACACTCTGAAATGGTAAGACTAAACGGCTGCAGTGGTTATGGCGGTAATCATAGTTCAGATGAAGCTGCCTTCAAATTGTCCGATGTTAAAGAAACTACGGATCCTTCCAAGTTTCAATGGTGCGATGATGAATCCGAGCGCACTGCCTTACCGATGGCGGATGTTAATCTTGTTGGACCAGAAATTATAAACTCTACCAGTTTAGTTTGAATTATAAAGTATAATTTTATAAGTTTGTTAATTCACTGTGGAAATAAAACCTTACACTTTTGCTAAGTAAATGGTATGTATAAGAAACATGTTATTGGATCAATGAAATCTATCTAGTTATATAAATGAAAAATGAAAAAAAAAATATTTAAAAAAAATCCTACTTAATTAAACTAATAAATCAAATTAGTAATTTTTTTATCAGAAAAATTATCATGAAATAAATGGACAAAGGAAGAAAGAAAACCATAACATGAATAAAGCTTATAAATAATGAAATAATAACTCCATTACCCAATACAAATGGCCAAGAAGACCCCTATGAAGAGAACTTGATGAAGACTTGTGGGATCCAAAGCCCCCTCATTCGGATGGGTCCTTGGTTTCCTTGGTGTATGTATGATCCCCTCCTTAGTGTGTGGGTAAGGTACCTCGATATGAAATGCAAAATCAAGAAGAAGAGGAAGAGGTCCTCAAGATTTTTGGTGTGATTTCGATAGTGTAACCTTACTATGGATGGATGGATGATGGATGTAGTGATCTCAAAGGCTTTATTTATATGGAAACTAGTGATTAATACCCTATTGACATGATCTTCACAATAGTGGTTAAAGATGACTAAATCAATGTTCACAACTATGATTAGGATTAGAATGGTCTACATATAACTAACTTGTCAATTTGACAAATTTGTCCTGGAAATAGTGAAAATTGGTTACTTAAATGTAGCTTTTGGGGATATTATCTCCATTATCTCCTTTCTGTAAAAATTTAAGTTTGACTATGCAATTTCCAAAGATCATATCCTACTAGGAATGTTTCAAGTGAACAATTTTTAGGTAATAACAGGTGACATTGGGAATAAGACAATACATTACCATAAATCGCCTCATGATTTTAATGAGGAAGCATCATCGTTGAGATACTATTTTCTTATTCAAGAAGGAAACTTCAAAGTACTTGGAGGTGGATGCAAACTCTACTTGATGTATAGTTTTTGTCTATTTTATTCACTTCTTCCCTTATTGAAATTAAAGAGATGATTTATGATGGCATCTCATCTTTATTAAGGAAATTGATGTAAGAACCAACAATGCAATTACTAGCAACAACCACTTTATAAAAGTGGTAAAGTGGTTGACATACATCGATCGGTGCCATTAGTTTGGAAACTTTTATAAAGTGGTTGTTGCTAGTTAACGACCAATATGGCTTAATACATAATGAATGTATTAATTAATTATTATATTAATTTAATATATAATAAAAATAATAATGTATAAATGCAATATATAAATTAAAATAATAATTTGCATTAATGTATAATGTAACATATTATTTGATTGATACATTAATAATATATTAAATACTTCAATAAATATATTAAATGCATTAATAAATACATTACTAAAGTATTTTAATACATTAATAAGTTATTAATACACTAATAAAGTATTAATACACTAATAAAGTAATATAGTGACATTACTTTAATGTATAAATTAAAGTATTAATACATTAATAATGTAATGATACATTAATGAATTTGTGTAATATATAAATTGAAGTATTAATTTCAATTAGTGTATAAAGTAACATATAAATTAATTGATACATGAATAATATAATGTATAATTTATAGTATTAATAAGTAGTAATATATTGAGATTACCGTATTGTATAAGTTAAAGTATTAATACATTAATAATGTAATGATACATTAATGGATTGATGTAATATATAGATTGAAGTATTAATTTACATTAGTGAATAAAGTAGCATATAAATTAATTGATGCATGAATAATGCAATATGTTAATTAATTTATACATTAATATATTATTAATTAATACATCACTAATGTATTAATACACTAATAAAACAATACATTAATAATATATTAAATTCATCAATAAATACATTAAATGCATTAATACGGTAATACAATAATATATTAATAACAAATAAATAAAGTAACAACACATTGAACTTAATGTATTTAGTAAAACCTTATTAAAGTAATCATAATAATAATAATAATCTCCCCTTTGTTTGTGTATGTGACCCCCTTGTGTGTGGGACAAGAGACCCCCTCCATGTAAGGATTTGACTACTAAATACTACAAATGTATACATGCTCTATCCCCCTTTGGATTTGAACCTATGACATCCAATGAGGAAACACATGTTCTCAACCTCTAAGCCCACTCACGTTGTATAAATTAAAGTATTAATACAATAATAATGTAATGTAGTAATTAATAAATGCATTAATACATTTTAAATTAATGCAATTCTAAAGTATTAATACACTAATAAAGTAATACATTAATGATACATTATTAAAGTAGTAATGCATTATAAAAGCATTAATACCTTAATACATTTATTGAAAATGACCATGGTTAATTATGGACCAAGAAATTATTGTTTCTTATGGTCATGATTATGAAGGAAATTAATGTAGTAATTACTAACACATTATTACGTTGGAATAGGTTTGTCCCATTTTGGAATTGGGTTATGCTCGCTATGTTGCAACATTGGGAAATGATCATCTCTTTAAAATATTGGGCTATGTTGTCACAATGCAACATTGGGTTGCATACATCACATTGCGACAATGGGTTATGTTTGACACATTGCGACATTTAGAAATGTTTCTCACATTACAACATAAGGTTATTTGCATCACATTGCGATGACAATGCATTGTTCATCACATTGTGATGATGAGGTTAAGTTCATCACATCGCAAGAATGTGGCTATGCTCATCACATTGTGATTACGAGGAAATGCTCATCATATTCGACGAAAGGGTATGTTCATCACATTTTGATGTTGCTATGCTTGCCAAAATGTGACAATACCATGTTTGTCAGAATGCAATATCATGGATACATTCAACGCATTAGGATGGCAGGGTTATTATTGTCACATTGTGATGACGATGTTATGTTCGTCACATTGTGATGATGATGTTATGTTCATCACATTGCGACAATGAGACTATGTTCGTCACATTGAGAAAATATGGCTATTTTAATCACAATGTGACAATGGGGATATGTTCATGACATTGCGATGATAGGGAAATGCTCATCACATTGCTACATTAGTATGTTTTTCATGTGACGCTACCATATATAATGAATTAAACACATCATTAAATGGATCATATATACATATATATGTGTGTGTGTATGTGTGTGTGTGTTTTATGAGAGGTAATTAAAAAATCAACATAAATACAAATGCATATAGCCTGAGTGGGCCTAATGGTTAAGAACATGTGTTTCCTCTTAAGAGGTCACAGGTTCAAATCCAGAGAGGGGTAGGGTATTTATACCTTCCTAGACTTTACCAGTCAAATCGCTGGGTGGAGGGGGGTTCCTTGTCCCACAAACAAGAGGGTCTCATACACCAATTTGGTGTGCTGGCTTGGTCATGACCTTAAAAATAGATTATTATTATTATTATTATTATAATGAATTTAATGTAATATATATATATATATATAAATGAATTAAACACATCATAAACACATTACAAATGCATTTTTGCATTGGAATAGGTCATCTCTTCGCAATATTGGGATACGTTTTTCACAATGCGACATTGGGTTGCATACATCACATTGCGACAATGGGTTATGATTGATACATTGTGATATTTCAAAATGTTTCTCACATTATGACATCAAGATATTTGCATCAGATTGCAATGATGATACATTATTTATCAAATTGTGATGATGAGGCTAAGTTTGTCACATTGCGACAATATGCCTATGTTCATCACATTATGAGCATAGGATAATGCTCATAACATTACATCAATAGGTTATGTTCATCAAATTCTGATGTTGGTATTCTTGTCAGAATGTGATGAAACCATGTTTCTCACAATGTAGCATTATGTCTATGTTCATCACCTTGCGATGATGAGACTATGTTCATCACATTGCAACAATGAAGCTATGTTCGTCACCTTGCGACCATATGGTTATTTTCATCACAATGTGACAATGGAGATATGTTCATGACATTGTGATCCTAGGAAAATGATCAGCACATTGTGGCGTTACTATGTTTGTCATGTGATGTTACCATGGTCGTCACATTGTGACAATATGGCTATGCTCGTCACACTACGATATGACAATGTGAATATGTTCATGACATTGCGATATGACAAGGGGGATATGTTCATGGCATTGTGATCCTAGGGAAATGATCATCACATTGCGACGTTACTATGTTTGTCATGTGACGCTACCATGCTTGTCACATTGTGACAATATGGCTATGCTTGTCACACCGCGACGACAGGGTTATGCTCATCACATTTCAATGATAGGGAAATGTTCATCACAGTGTGATGGAGCTATTTTCACCACGTTGCAATGATGAGGCTATATTCATCATATTGTGATGATGAGGCTATGTTTGTAACATTGCAACACTATGGTTATGTTCATCACATGTGACGATGGGGCTATGTTTGTCACATTATGAGGATAGGTGATGCAATGCAAAGTCACGACCGTACCCCTGATCGCGCACTCCTTCTCTCAKGATCGTTCAATTTCTCACCTTCAATTGAGTCGGAGCGGCTCTTTTGATTCCTCTCGGGAATCACTGTGCAGATACCCGATCCACGKGTCCTTTCTTTCTCTCGCACGGCCTTAGGCACTTAACCATGGTTATCCCCGAGTTACTATCGGGGTTCGGGGTTTTTCGGTTTATGATGTCGAGAGTCACTGCACTCTCGAATCCCCGATTCATGATCARCTCCTTCCCTGGCCTTAGCCCCTCTGGCTATGCCCTTTGGTCCATACGACCATTCCTCATACGATCCTAGCCTTATCCCTCCATCGGGGTTTTCTCATTCTAATTTCCCGATGAGTTCT
The DNA here is from genome assembly GCA_009831015.1 of Picea engelmannii. Taxonomy (NCBI): domain Eukaryota; kingdom Viridiplantae; phylum Streptophyta; class Pinopsida; order Pinales; family Pinaceae; genus Picea; species Picea engelmannii. The sequence goes on from WSFP011364974.1 coordinate 20,752, forward strand.
TCTGTGCGCTAGCACTCCCGGCTAGGCCTTGGCCCATACGACCACCTCTGATATGGCCTCAGTCAAATAGCAAGTTTGCAATGCAAAGTTTTCACCACCACGGAATCCTCGATATGCCGATCCCCGATGCGCTCCATATCTCTGACAGCTGGCCTCCACTACGCCACCGCCCTCCGTCGCTGCTGTGTTAACAGCTGTACACCACTAGCAACCGTGGTCCCACACTGCCACGTCACTTCGGGGTTTCGCGGATCACGGTTTCAAATGCCCAGATCACTTGTTCCCGGGATTCCCGATATCCCGATTGACTCCAACCACCGATGGGTTGACTTTCCTTGTCGGCCTTTCTCCGATGGTGCCGATCTCCTCCACGCGTCCCTTCTCTGATGGACGGTCTCAATTAACTCTCGGAGTTTCGGGACTTCCGATGTCCTGAATCCCTGTCCTCAGGAACTCCGATTTCCCGATTTTCCGATCTCCGTCCGATTCTTGACACCTGTCCCTCCTGGACAGACGGCTTTGATTATATCGGGGTTTTCACCTGGGATTTCCCTGATCTCGTGTCCATGGAATGCCGATTTCCCGATGGTCAATATCCCCAACTGCTAAACCCTGTGCAGCTTCTGTCAATCTGATGGCTGGCGGGATTCCTACTCAGATCTGAAGACCCAGACCTGCTCTTCTGCGCGCTCATTCTCTTGAGCTTCTGCTGGACGTGGAAATCCAACGGTCCAGATCCTTTCCTTCCACCGATCCGACGGTTACTGTGCTCCCTCGAGCTTCCTTGTGTTTTCTTCCCAAACTTGGAAGAATTCTTCGTTCCCAAGGCTTGAACACTTGCGTTTCTTCTCCTCTTGCGCGAACTCCTCAACTTGAGTCTTGCTGATACGCGCAAAAGAGCTGCCCTTCCTGAGCTTCTGTCCTTCAGTCCTCAATGGATTCCCTGACTCCTGCACTCCTGCAGAGTCTCCATGCACACCCGGTGTTGTCTCTCCTGAGCTTCAGTGGATACTCAGACCCCTTGGGGAATTTTGTCCTCCTTCTCCCTTTGATGGAGAATATGGATGCCTCTTGCTATCCTTCTGCTCAAGCGACCTCTCTCGTTGAGTCTCCTGGGTATTCAGTAACCCAGTGAAAGCTCCCTCAGTGGATGCTCCCTTCAAATGATAGAACTCAAAGAGTTCTTTCCTCTTGTGCCATCTTCACACTTCGCTCGACGTCCTCCAGACGGAGCTCCTCAGAATCCTCGACAGAATTCTGGTCTCTCTGAACTCACAACAGAGTTCTTCCCTCTATGCACGTATGTACACACGCTCGATACCCTCTGGGTAGAGCTCCTACAGAACTCCCAGTAAAGGTTCTGTCCACAACAGTGTCTCAGCTACACTGCCTTGACTATTGAGGTGTTCAGCAACCCCAAAGTCCTCCTTTTGTATGAGTTGTTGTCTTCAAGGCTTGTGCTCTCAGCACGTCTTTGTCTGACTCCTCGAGTTCAGAAGTGCCTCCTCAGTGCACTAGGATTCAGAGTCTCAACACTCTGTCACGCCCTCATGACATGAACCCTCAAAGACCTCTCAAACCTGAAATCAAACCAACTCCCTGCAAATACATGATAACAATACACAATTGCAGCATATCATGAACACACACATGCAAGCATGCATATAATGACAGAAAATGCAGGAAAAACTGCTCTGTATTAATAATGGAAAATGCCTGTATATTTTACAAGGTGTTCTTGAGCTCTCCTCAGCTCTACATGCGTTCTATATACATGTGCCTCCCTCTCTCTCTCAAAATGAGATCTCCCTATCTCTTTTACTTGAGGGCTCTCAGCGCTTTTCCTCCAGGTACACCTACCCTATTCAATTACAATGAATGGGGCTGTCTAGTCCAGAATCGGACCTAGATCTCAACCAATCTACAATAAAGGCCGATCCTATCTAATGCCTGTGCAGAGGCATGGCTTTCCTGGCTCAACAGCCTAAGCACATTAATTACATTCAATACAAACATGAATGAGGCTGCGCCTCCTTTTCAACACATGAATGCATGCGCGCTGATGTGGCTGGCTGGCTGCATTGGAGAGATGCTCCTGCATCATACTCCACAGCTGCAAAAATCATGAGCTCCTGCTCATGAGCTTCCCCTGTAGCTTGTTTGAATCCACCTGGGTCCCAAACAAGTCTTTGGAGCTTTTCATTTGCTCCATTCTGCTGCTGCTGCTGCTTCTGCTGCGTTGCTGCTGCTGTCTTTCCTCTACCCAGCTTCTCCTCGCTGGTAGTCTGCGCTGACCTCAACATCAGCCTTCTGATGTCCTCTATCTCTCGGTCCAGCTGCTCCTGTGGCTGGCTCTTCTGTTGCAGTCTCCACAGCTGCAAAAATTTTGGGCCATTGGGAAGATCATCATGATCCCCCACGCCTTCCTCTTCTGTCCCCAACCTCACCTGTTGGATGTGCATGCCCTGCACTTTTACCCTGTCTTCTAGGGCTTCAATCTGCTCCCACAGCTCAGCAAGACATATTTTGTCTGTGTCTTCTTCTTCTGCTTCTGCAACCTCCCCTGTTGCATTGTTTTCAGCTTCATGGCTAAAAATGCTGAGCCATTCCTCAGAATGCTCCTTTTCCTTTTCGGCTTCTTCGGCTGTCAGCTTCAGTGCTGCAGCTCTCTCATCTTCCTGGCTGAATTCATTGAGACATTCCTTGAAATGCTCATTCTCTTCACCTTCTGCTGCAAACTCCCCTGTTGCAGTCTTTTCAGCTACAATGCTGAATATGTCGAGCCATTCCTTAGAATGCTCATCTTCTTCTTTTTCTTTTGCTGTCAACTCAAATGCTGCAGCTCGCTCAGCTTGCTGGCTCAATTTGTGGAGTTGTTCCTCAGAACACTCATTCTTCTCTTCATCCACTTGGGCAGTCTCAGATACTTGCTCCAATTCTTCTTCTTTGACAATCATCTCCAACTGTGACTGCTCTGTTGTTGCTGCATGTACAACAGAATTTTCTGCCTCCTCCTGGGCAAATGGTAGGAATATTTCAATTCCCCCAATCATCAGTATATCATCCTGATGTTCCTCCTCTCCTATCAGCTTCATCTGCTGATCTTCTTGCGAGCTTATATGCTCTGTCAACTCTCCTGGCTGAATCTGACTTCTCAAGTCATCCCTGCCCATCTGGCCATATGGGATGCTTCCACTGCTGCTTCCCTGGCAGATTATGAGATCAACCGATCCCATCTTCATCAACAACCTTTGCTGAATTGAACTCTCTCTTGAGTCCAAGAGACTCTCAGATAGTCTCAATTTTTCATCTCTGCCCTCCAGGCAGCTTAGTGCGCTTCCGCTGCCCTCTTGGCATTCTTCGAGATCTTCACCTGATCTCCTTTCATCGCCCAACTGGCAATGCAAAGTTTCCTGGATGTCCTCACGACAGTCCTTGAGATCCTCAACCGATCCCAATCCGTTGCCCTCCTGGAAAACTGGAATTTCTTTTTTTCTGCCCAACCGGCAGTATTTGAAACCATCAGCTGATTCCAATTTATCCCAATCATCATCATCATCACCATCGAGGATTTTTCCTGTCTCTGGCCAACAGTAACAAATCATGTTTTCTTCTGTGGCCCTGAGGTTCTCAGCATACCTCAGCCATCTTTTTAACAGCCTACGCCGTCTTATGACCATCAACTGCTTGACTGGCCATTTCTCTTTTGCCTTCTTCATTGGCAATTTGCGCAGTCGTCTCCTCCTTCTATCCTGCCACACCCGCAGTTCCATCTTCTCTATGTGTACTTTTAATTCATAGATCTTTCTAGTCATTTCTGTTTCCTCTGCAAGCTTTCCTGCCTTTCTTTTCTTCCTATGGCCTTCAGTAGCCATTTTGTTGCGTCTATCTGTCCCCTCGACAGATCTGTTGCTGTCACTCCAGCAATCCTGAGTGCTCAGCTTCATCTTCTCACAGTCTTGTTGACTGTCTATGGATTGTTGCTTACCTGCAAGCAATCCTCACAGAGTCCTCAGTAACTCTGTCTTCCTTCACCTGCAACATACAGATGAAATCCCGCTCTGATAGCACTTGACGCAAGTCGTGAGTATCAGAGTGCTCCCAGAGCCCTCAACAACTCTGTCTTCTTCTGCTCCTCTGTCTCTTCCTGCCTGAAATCTACAAGCAAGAATTTCCAGCTCTGATACCACTTGGTGCAATGCAAATTCACGACCGTACCCCTGATCGCGCACTCCTGCTCTCAGGATCGTTCAATTTCTCACCTTCAATTGAGCCGGAGCGGCTCTTTTGATTCCTCTCGGGAATCACTGTGCAGATACCCGATCCACAGGTCCTTTCTTTCTCTCGCACGGCCTTAGGCACTTAACCGTGGTTATCCCCGAGTTACTATCGGGGTTCAGGGTTTTTCGGTTTATGATGTCGAGAGTCACTGCACTCTCAAATCCCCGATTCGCGATCAGATCCTTCCCTGGCCTTAGCCCCTTTGGCTATGCCCTTTGGTCCATACGACCATTCCTCATACGATCCTAGCCTTATCCCTCCATCGGGGTTTTCTCATTCTAATTTCTCGATGAGTTCTTCTATGCGCTAGCACTCCCGGCTAGGCCTTGGCCCATACGACCACCTCTGATATGGCCTCAGTCAAATAGCATCCCATCGGGGTTTCGGGGTTCGCAAGTTTTCAATGCAAAGTTTTCACCACCACGGAATCCCTGATATGCCGATCCCCGATGCGCTCCAGATCTCTGACAGCTGGCCTCCAGTACGCCACCGCCCTTCGTCGCTGCTGTGCTAACAGCTGTACACCACTAGCAACCGTGGTCCCACACTGCCACGTCACTTCGGGGTTTTGCAGATCGCGGTTTCAAATGCCAAGATCACTTGTTCCCAGGATTCCCGATATCTCGATTGACTCCAACCGCCGATGGGTTGAATTTCCTTGTCGGCCTTTCTCCGATGGTGCCGATCTCCTCCACGCGTCCCTTCTCTGATGGACGGTCTCAATTAACTCTCGGAGTTTCGGGACTTCTGATGTCCTGAATCCCTATCCTCAGGAACTCCGATTTCCCGATTTTCCGATCTCCGTCCGATTCTTGACACCTGTCCCTCCTGGATAGATTGCTCTGATTATATCGAGGTTTTCACCTGGGATTTCCCTGATCTCGTGTCCACGGAATGTAGATTTCCCGATGGTCAATATCCCCAACTGCTAAACCCTGTGCAGCTTCTGCCAATCTGACGGCTGTCGGGATTCCTACTCAGATCTGACGACCCAGACCTGCTCTTCTGCGCGCTCATTCTCTTGAGCTTCTACTGGACGTGGAAATCCAACGGTCCAGATCCTTTCCTTCCACCGATCCGACGGTTACTGTGCTCCCTCGAGCTTCCTTGTGTTTTCTTCCCAGACTTGGAAGAATTCTTCATTCCCAAGGCTTGAACCCTTGCGTTTCTTCTCCTCTTGCACGAACTCCTCAACTTGAGTCTTGCTGATACGCGCAAAAGCGCTTCCCTTCCTGAGCTTCTGTCCTTGAATCCTCAACGGATTCCCTGACTCCTGCACTCCTGTAGAGTCTCCACGCACACCCGGTGTTGTCTCTCCTGAGCTTCAATGGATACTCAGACCCCTTGGGGAATTTTGTCCTCCTTCTCCCTCTGATGGAGAATATGGATGCCTCTTGCTATCCTTCTGCTCAAGCGACCTCTCTCGTTGAGTCTCCTGGGTATTCAGTAACCCAGTGAAAGCTCCCTCAGTGGATGCTCCCTTCAAATGATAGAAATCAAAGAGTTCTTTCCTCCTGTTCCATCTACACACTTCGTTCGACGTCCTCCAGACGGAGCTCCTCAGAATCCTCGATAGAATTCTGGTCTCTCTGAACTCACAATAGAGTTCTTCCCTCTGTGCACGTCTGTACACACGCTCGATACCCTCTGGGTAGAGCTCCTACAGAACTCCCAGTAAAGGTTCTGTCCACAACAGTGTCTCAGCTACACTGCCTTGACTATTGAGGTGTTCAGCAACCCCAAAGTCCTCCTTTTCTATGAGTTGTTGTCTTCAAGGCTTGTTCTCTCAGCACGTCTCTGTCTGACTCCTCGAGTTCAGAAGTGCCTCCTCAGTGCACTGGGATTCAGAGTCTCAACACTCTATCACGCCCTCATGACATGAACCCTCAAAGACCTCTCAAACCTGAAATCAAACCAACTCCCTGCAAATACATGATAACAATACACAATTGCAGCATATCATGAACACACACATGCATACATGCATATAATGACAGAAAATGCAGGAAAAACTGCTCTGTATTAATAATGGMAAATGCCTGTATATTTTACAAGGTGTTCTCGAGCTCTCCTYAGCTCTACATGCGTTCTATCTACATGTGCCTCCCTCTCTCTCTCAAAATGAGATCTCCCTATCTCTTTTACCTAAGGGCTCTCAATGCTTTTCCTCCAGGTACACCTACCCTATTCAATTACAATGAATGGGGCTGTCTAGTCCAGAATCGGACCTAGATCTCAGCAAATCTACAATAAAGGCCGATCCTATCTAATGCCTGCGCAGAGGCATGGCTTTCCTGGCTCAACAGCCTAATCACATTAATTACATTCAATACAAACATGAATGAGGCTGCGCCTCCTTTTCAGCACATGAATGCATGCGCGCTGATGTGGCTGGCTGGCTGCATTGGAGAGATGCTCCTGCATCAATAGGGAAATGTCTGTCACATTGTAATGTTACTATGTTTGTCATGTGACACTACCATGTTTGTCACATTGTGAGAATATAGCTATGTTCATCATATTACGACAATGGGGCTACATTCGTCAGATTGCAATGACACGGCTATGTTCGTCAGATTGCGATGTTACTATGTGTGTAATATTGTGATGCTACTATGTTCATCACGTTGCAACATTACTATGTTCCCCATGTTATAACATTTGGTTTTGTTCCTCATGTTAGAATTTGTATTACATTGAAGGAAACTTAGAATCATACTTGTTCTAAGGACATCGATAGAAAATCATCTTTAACTTTATACATGATGATTTTTGTTTGTTCTAAGGATATTGACCGGAAATCATCTTGAGCTTTGTAGATCATAAATTATACTTGTCAAAGGATATTGATAGTAAATATACTTGATTTATACTTATGCTAATAACATTGATATCAAATCATTTAGTAGTTTATACTTGTTATAAGAACATTGATAGAAAGTCACTTTAGAAATGACGAGTTATGTTATTCTAAGGACATTGATAAAATTTACAATCTTTCTCAAGATTAAACACATTTACAAATTTATAGTGTTTCTTCCATATTAAATATATTTACAATTTAATGGATTAAAATTAATTTATTAATATTATTTAAATTGAATTCAAATAATTTTATTTTTATTATAAAATAAACCCTAATACAAATAACCATACCCATAATTTTAATAGGAATAACACTGACTCTAACCTAACCCTAATAACCCCAACCCTAAAATATATTATTAATACATGATTATAGATGACTATCTTTAATCATTAATATTGATTAATAATTAGTGTATAAAGGGTATTTATGTTACATATCTAAAGTAACCATTGTAAAATATAGTTAATTATGTATATTAATAATAACTTATAATATTATTAATAATAATTGTTATTAATTATTAATGTATTATGTAAAATAATTCTTAAAGTATTAATAAAAATTTATTAATAATATTAAGAATGACTATTAGTTATAAGAGACCAATCAATAAAATATTATTAATAATACTAATAGTTATTATTACTATTCATTCATAATAACAACATGTATTCATTTATATTAACAATAAATATATTAATTATCACTATATTAATAACTATTAGTATAGTTAAGTCCCCGAGGTGTAGGACAGTCAGTGACAGAGTGTGTTGTTAAGCCACTCTGTGTTGTTAAAGTCATCGGTTCGAAACCTACTGACACAAAAAATCCAACCATGTTAAGGGTTGGTGTGGCTCAGGCCGGGTGCGATCCCCAAGTGATTTTGACGGTTAGATGCCCCTGAGTCACGGTTTCTCAAGCCACAAGTTAATCGTGCAGTCCCGCAAAAATTAACAAAAAAAAAAACTATTAATATAGTTAATGATTGATATTATTAACATATTAATTATCACTATATTAATAATTATTAATATGTTTAATTATTGATATTATTAATAGCTATATAGTTAACCTCTAATGTTAATAATATAATATAATATTAATCACTTTTTACTATAATAATTTAATATTAATAAAGTTAACCCTAACTCTATTAATACTTAATATTTAACTCTATTAATAATTAATATTAATATATTGTTAATTATTAATAGGGTTAGAGTTAGTGTTCTCAATATTAAATTATGATAGAAAAATGTGATTAATATTATATTATATTATATTATGCTATTCATATTAGAGATTAACTATGACTATTAACTATATGAAAAATTATTGATGATGGTGATAATGATTAACGTCCACTAAGACCTAATTGGTCTATCGGACCTAAAGAGGGTAAGTGATTACCTATACATAGCCTTAGTGGGCCTAATGGCTTAATGGTTAAGAACATGTGTTTCCTCTTAAGAGGTCACAAGTTCAAATCTAGAGGGGGGTAGGGTATGTATACCTCCGTAGACTTTACTAGACTTTGTTAATTTATTAATATATTAATTTATAAAACTTATTTTATTAACTTTGAATACATGTTTTGAAATTATATCTCTACGGTTTCCCAATTAATAATTTTTTGAATGGGAATAATACTTCTTTGAGGTTTTGAAATTATATCTCTACGGTTTTGAAAAAGAATAATATTTCATTTTTTATATATTTTTTATTTTAAGTTTCATAAGTAAAAGTTGATTTGAGAGATAAAGTCAATCCAAAATAATAAGTGTTACATTTTTATTTTCTTTTCTTTTCAATATGAGCACTCCACTGCCTATTCCATAGCCTAACAAGGGGACCCCCCAAAAAAATCACCCTTGATATACTTTAAAACAGAAGAGAAGAGAGAGATGCTAAAATCCAAAAAGAGTTAGAAATATTAGAAAAAAGGAGTGAAGAAAGAGACCTAAAACTCCAAATAGAGCTAGAGGCAATGATTGATAAAAAAATTAAAGATACCATTCAAACTCAAATAGAGGATAGATTATTAGGGTTCAAGAGTGATTTGCAAAGAATGAAGGATAGGATTCAAGAAATGGAAAAACATAAACAATCAACCCAAGAGGGAGGAGTTGAAGAAAATCACAACTTTTGAGATAGGATTAAAGAGCTAGAAGAAAAACTAACCAACAATTTGACCCTCAATAATATGGAAAACAAATTGGATATCAAACCCATCAAAGAGGAAATGAATAATGTAATCGAACTGGACCATGAGCGTAACAAAAGAGCCTTGAACCTCATAATTTTTGGTATAAAAGAACAACAAGAGGAGGATGCACTCACAATAGTAAAAGAAGAATTAAATAATAAATCACAAATTGATACAACTTACCTCATAGAAGCAAAGATACTAGGAAAAATAATTGATCACAAAGATAGGTTTATTTGTGTCAAAGTAAGTTGTAATGACCATAAATATAGCATACTTAGTAAATCTCTGAGCTTAAAAGAGTCACGAATATTTATAAATGAAGACCTTATTCCCAAAGACCAAGTTGAATTGAGGAAGGAAGTTCAAAAGTTAAAAGAAGTGAGGAAAGAAGGAAAATGGGCAATAGTTAGAAATCGAAAAGCTATTGTCGGGGATAGAGATGAGAAGGATAATAATAAATAGGAATTTGGGACACTTGGGATCCTTTTTTGTAATTTTCATGGCTTTCCATGGAACAAAGGTCCTATGATAAGTTGGATCATGAGTGATATTGATATTATCTGTCTAGTTGAAACTTGGGAGCATGAGGAGTCTAAGGTCCCTAACATCGAAGGATTTTTATTGTGGTCGGCATGGAACAAAAACTCCCACCATAGAGGGATAGGAGGCATAGCTTGTTATATTAGAAAGATCATTTCTCCTCACATTCAACTTCATAAGATTGACCCTCTTAATTAGTACATTTGGATAAAAATTCTAAAATTCCAGACACCAATGCTAAGAAGATATATATAACAATTTGCTATTTTGGACCTAATAATTCTACTTTTTATAAGAAAAACAATATAGATAATTATTGTCCCTATAATAATTTAGAACAAGATATTTAAAGTTTGAAAAATCAAGGTAATATCCTCCTGCTAGGAGAATTTAATGCTAGGACTACAACTAAACAAGCTACTCTTTCAATTAATGACATCAACCATAATCCTTTATGGCTAGATGAGGACCTTGTTTTATCTAATAGCTACAAAAGAAGCTCTGAAGACCTAATTGAGAATTTGTTTGGTACTGAGTTGGTCAAGCTCTATAGCTCTCAATACCTAATAATTTTCAATGGAGTAATGAAGTGGACAAACTCCAACCATATGACTTGTATTCATGGGCTAGGTAGTAGTGTTGTAGATTATGTGATATATGATATCCCTGTTTCCAACCAAATAGCAAATTTTGACCTTTTAAATGACCATGAGCGTGACTCTCACCATAAAATTTTAACCCTAACTCTAAACTTTTCCATGCATAGGAGTGCCATTGAAGACAATTCTGATAATCAAAGGAATTTTCGCTTTGACAAAAGTAAAGTTAACATTTTTTAAAAGGATTTAAATAGTAAATTAAATATCCTAACTTATAAGGACAACATTGAAGAACTCTATCATAATTTTACAACTACCCTTTCCACTTCTATTAACAAGTTCTCTTTCGAGGTGTCCTATTAAAAGAATAATAGAATGGCCAACCCTTGGTATGATAAAGAATGTAAAATTGCTAGGAAATGTTGGCTGTGGGGCCTGATTATCTTCCTAATTCAGAGGTCCTTGCTTTCAGTCATGTTTATACCCCATGAAGTATTTACACCCTAGAAGTATCTACACTCTTCCACGC
>ML849917.1:0-16804 GCA_009831015.1 Picea engelmannii
GGACACTCATAATTATGTTTCCCTATTTTTCATGGAAACAACCAACAAGAAGCCACTCTTTCCCAAATTCTATCAAAGAATTCCATAGTTTAGAAAACACCAACTAGGTAATTACCACATTACCTAAGACAACAAGATAATAATTCTAGTCTCTCTTCATGCCTCAAACCATTCTTGGTCAACAAACCTTTACCAAGGAAATCCTTTTCTCTATTTTGTCTCACTACTACTTGAGTATATTGATCCATACCCATATGGCCATCATCCATCTCTAGATGTTAACCCATTGGTCATCTGAAAATTCCCAAGTATTTTGTTTACCATATTCAGGATCAATATTTCATTAATCATTCTACCTTATCCTCATAAGCTAGTATGCAATTAACATCATTACCATTTTTATTATGATTCTATAATCATAGAATCATATGATCTAAGACAACACCACAATTTAGATCTAATAACAGACTATAATAAGTCTATATGCATGTTATATGCATGCTCAATATTTTCCATATGCATTCCAACATATTCTTGTGCACCAGGAATTTTACCCATGCCTACAATGAAAATGTATTCCAAGTGTATGCCTCTTGCATTCATATGCATAGACATGCCTTTAGGTTAATAGACACATATTTTCTTTAATACAACCATGATCTCAAAATCTTTCCCATATGTTCATGTCATTTCACCTCTTTTATGAGGATTAGCAACGTTCCAACATACTCTTTCTTTATTTTTCTTAATTAGGTCATCCCAACTACATGTTCCAATCATTACATGTCAAGTAACTGACCTTACAATTTTCCATCAGTGATCTGATCATGAGAAATTTACACATACATGCTCTAGTCTTTTTTTAAGAATACGATTATAATTGCACCACAATAGTAGCATCACCTCGTTTAAGCTACTTCCAAAGATACGTTGGATAGTACCATTTCCACTTATGACATCGGTACTTGTGAAGGATCAATTTTTCAACTCATGTTTCCAGATATCCTTCATCGATTACGAGACATAGATCCACTATGTGTCTCTTTCGTGTCTATGATCTCTTTTGACATAGATCCACTATGTATCTCTTTTGTGGCCATGATCAGTTGTTTTCTATATACATTCTTCATGGATCTGCAATGTACTTGATTTGGTGTCCATGCTTTTCATCACATCTAAGAATGGGTATGCATGCCTTAGGAATAGAGTATTATTACTTGTTTTTTGTTGTTGGTTCTTGTTCTTAGATTGGATTTTGGTGACCTTCACCCTAGCTTAATTCTTCTTAAACTCAAGGATTTAGAATGTATTTTTGCCATCAATTTCTCTTTTCACCATACACATTTTGGAGAATATGTTATAGTATCAATTTCCACCACTTATGAATTGATTACTTTGTTTGCATTTTACCTATCCTACCTACAAACATAATTTCCATAAACCTCCTATCGATTCTCTAAAAAATAATATTTTGGGACTTGTACGTTCCCTAACAATTATTAAAGGCATGTATATGCGGGTTTCTATAAACAAAGTCGCGTACATGTCATTAAATTCTCAAAAAAATATAATTTCACATAATTGTATGTTGAATTACGCGTTTTGTTAGTTTGCTAAATCATTTTACCCATACACAACCATATCCAATTTCTTAGATATGATATAAATATAGCATGATCCATGAGGAGAAGGTAATCAATCCTAAATAAAAGTTATGGTGGTTTCATCCCGCATTGTCTGCAATCCCTTGTATTCACGTTGCTACTTTTGTCCTCAGACTTGGAAACCCTCATTTTTATCCCTTTCCATGCATCTCCTTATTTGAACAATAAATCTCCCTAGATTCTCTTTGGGTTTGTTTGTGCATTGGAATAAGAGGTTCATCACATATGTAGTAGGTTGGGTGGAGGGATCCAGATTCTGTTTGAGGAGTGGTGGCGAAACAGGTGCAGGGAACAACTACCCCTCAAATCTATTGTTGAATAATAAATATACTCTTTCCTTCAAAATGTTGGTATTCTTTGTGTATGTTCATTGTATTTAAATACCTATTTATCTAGAATACTAATTGTTTCAAATACTTATTCTTTTGATCAAATTTATAAGAGTTGGTTATGAGATAACTACCTTCCTTTGTAGTCTTGTGTTTAAAAGTCTTGTAGGTTCATAAAGGAGAAATTGGGAAGGAGCGTAAAATCTTCCAACCTTGGGATCTACATCAATTGTTGGACACCTAGTAAGTCTTCTTTCCTTCTTTTCCAATAGTTAGTTATTTTATCAAAGTAGTTACAAACTTTTCTATTTACTTTCCTTGGAAATTGTTGGTCTTTAAGAGGTCACTGATCTGTTATAGTTTACCCACAACCATATAGGAATTCCCCCGCAACAATGATCCTTATGCCAATGGGGGTAGTGACAAGGTAATTATGCCTCCTACCAACATAATGGTTGATTGGTTGTGGGTGAGAATTCAACATTATTTTCCTCCTTCATTGGACATGTTGTGAGTGAAACAAAAATGGGATTGTCCTATGTTGTGGTATATCAAAATACCATCTATGACTATAAAATTTCCCCTCTCCTCTATGAACATGTTTATTATTCACACAATTCTATAAGGACACACAAATTTCAAGTGTCAGAATGGAAAATATTTCTATCCAGACTGCCAATAGCTCTTGCATCAACATTAATCGGTTTGCTCTAAGGTTTAAATTAACAATAATAAAAATGGAACACAATATTTGTGTTGAGTGGTGCTCGTATAGTCCAATATGATGGAGATGTAATGTGGGTAATGTTAATGTCACTATATATCAACATGACAAAATTATAATCCTTAGTCAAATAATAGTAATAATTTTATATGTTGGCTAAATATAGATACAAATATAAATAAAATTATCATTCTCGATATATACGAAATAGAGATATGAGATTTACACATAATATAAAAACTATTGTAAGAAAGATTAAAATAGAGATATAATAAATTAGTATTATATAAAGTGATAGAGATTTACATAGAAATATTGGTACAATGCAAATATAAATATTTTAACAATAATCAAAATCTTATATATATAAGTTTTGAATTCTATATAGTTGAGATTGGAAACATGATTCATTTTAAGTAATAAAAAATGCATCTGAAAGAACTTGATCCCTTCTCATGCTTGATAGATCCGAGGTTAAAATGGATCTATGTTGGTGTGTGTTGGGATTTCTTTTAGGCCCTTAATAAGCCATCATACATTATACACTAGCATAAAAATGTATGAATACATGTAATAAAGTAAGTAAATGCACGCAGAAGATAAATGCAACCTAACGAAGGATTAGTTGGAGCGATATAAGGTTAAGATAAATGTAGGTTGGTGTGTGTTGGGATGCCTTTAAGGCCCTTATAATAAGCCATCATACATTATACTCTAGCATAAGAATGCATGAATACATGTAAAAAATTAAGTAAATGCACGTAGAGGATAAATGAAACCTAACGAAGTATTAGTTGGTGCGGGTACAACTGCTCCAACCATCTCTCTATTTTATAAATTCTCATGAAGATGTATTATAACATCCATTTCCACCACTAAAGCATTGATTCTTTTTCTGGCCTTATCCCTATCCTCCTCACAATCAACTCTTCCCCATACCTCCTTGAGTGCTTCTATAAAATATTTTTTGGAGGATGTACGCACCCTCATAGTTATGCAACCCGTGTACATGCGGGTTACTCAAGGGATAGTCACATACATGCCAATAAATTCTAGAAACATATATTTGTGCCAAGTTAAATGTTGAGTTATGGGTTTGGTTAGTTTCCTAACTCCTTTTACCCCTACTCAATCGTTTATAACCAACTAGAGACCACATAAAAGGAGTATTTGGCTCAAGGATAAAGGTAATGATACTTTACACATAAGAGAATACACCTATTTGGCTATCCCCACTGAGTCTGTAATCCCATACATATCCTTGTTTCTACTTATTTTTTTGACCCTAAAACCCTTGATTCGAACCTCCTTCTGATCACCAACCTATTTGACCAAGAGTCTCTCATATATTCTCTTAGGGTCTGTGGTGAATTGGATGTAGAAAACAATCCTTATAGTAGGATCTGAGGTGGAGGAATCTAGGATCTCTTTCGATAGTGCTGCATCAAATAGGTAAAATCTGTAACTACTTAACTATTTTTCATCAATAATATATAAACTCAATTCTTCGAAGTGTATTGTTTTTATATTGTTTAAATCTGCAATTCTTTTATATATGCTTCATAGAATACTAATTGCTCTGATTTTTCCATCTTTTTTCATAGAACTAATGGGTATTTATTAGTATAACTATCTCTCTATATAGGTCTTCTTGTTTGTGATTCTTATAGGTTGCATAGGAACCATTGGAAAAAAGTGAAGAGGCTCCAACAATTGGGAATGTTATCAACCATTGGACTCCTAGTGAGTTAATATTTATCTTCCTCACAACAGTTAGTTATTTCTTTGGAATTCTATTATAATATCTTTTCTTAGGATTCTTTATGGAATTTTCTTCTTGTACGATCATTGGTACACTACAGTAAGCCCATTACTGTAGGGGATTTCCCCCCAAAAGAAGAACTAGCGACCATACTTGGGATATTTCCCTAGTGGGCCTGTTTTGGGCTTTGGTTTTATGTTTGCTTGGTTTAATTTCTTTTATTTTTCTTCAGACTGTCGCTTGATACTTAGATTAGTGAATTACAGTTATTTGAGTCTTTTCCTTTATCATTTGAGACTTTTATGTTGTTTCTTTTATTATCCTTTTGATTTTTTTGGAGTATATACATGCTCTATATTTAACACAGTCATGTACATATACACTCTTTCCAGTTTATATAGTTTCATACATGCGGGATTATTTGTGCAAAGGTGTGTACATATTCCTAGGAAGGATTTTTTTTCAAATCTTTTCTAGTCTGAGGGTGTTTGGTGAGGTGTCTGGAGTCTCTTCTGGGACTTTAAGACACTATTTGGGTTACTTCCTAAGTTTATAAGTTATTAAGTTGAAATTTTATAAAGAAAAACAAGGTTATTTGATGGTTCTATCATTCCAAGTCATTATTGTATTTTCTCTTTGTTTTCCATTATTTTTTGGCTTTCTTTTGGTCTCTTTGCTGCATTTTATGTTTTGGGATTCAGAAATAATATTTCCAAGTTTTAAAAGTGTATGCTCTCTTTCGTTTAACAACATACATGTACATATTATAATTTTATATAGGATTTAAGCGTGTACATATATTCTTAAAAATGCATAAGTGTTGGCAGGTATACACACCCTATAGAAGACAAAAATGTGCACATACATATCCTATAGAAGTCTAAAGCACGTACATATGCACCTTGTAGAATGAAAAGGGGAATACAATAACTCATATATTCTCCCTACAATGATCAAATGTTCATACATGAAATTGTATACACTGCCTACAATGGAGACAGTCGTGTACACCTCCATAAAAGTGACTTTTTTTTAATTGTTTTTCAACCTTTTTTATCCCCTGATTTTGTTTGTTTGGGGAGTTTGGTCCCAAACTTTTTTGTGGCCTATAGGATGTTAGTAAGGCCTTAAATTTTAATGGAAAACAAATATTTTTGATCCATAGTTGTCTCCCTTTTATCCCTTTAATTGCATCACTTTAAGACTAGTCTTGTTCTTAGGGTCTCCGTTTCCTAGTCGTTGTTGCAGTCATTTTTGAAACTTGAGTTTGTATTTGAGTTAAAAAAAAATTATTATTTTTATTTCCTTGGATTTTTCAAACATAAAACCTCAAAATTTTCTTTCTTTTATCATCTTTTGTTAGTTTTTTCTTTAGTAGAAAGAAGAAGAAAATGAAAAAACCCTAGTTTGTTGCTAGTTAGGTTTCTTTCTTTCTATTGGATTGTTTTGATTTATATTTGAAAAATAAAAAAGATATTATCATAGGATTTTGTTTTCTTCTCATATTGAAATAATTTCAAAGGAAAAATAACAAATAATATCTTTGTGTTTGCTTCTTTTTCTTTTCTCAAAAGGATGCATTGTGCATTTTGCATCAAAAAGAGAAAATATTGCATTTTTTCTTTTTTGAAACTCTTTCAATGAAGAATTAGTGTAAAAAATTATTTTCCAGTGTTGTTATAAGTTTTGATTTTTCAAGAGTCTCAAACAACATCATTTTCACTTCCATACCCTTTGAGTAAAAAAAAACTGCTAAAATGAACAATAAATTTAAAATTTACTAGACTTTGCTTCTAGGGTTCATTAACAAGTTTAGGGTTAGGGACTTGGATTAGGATTGGAGAGATAAATATATAGGGTAGGTAAAAATGTTGATACTGAGAGGGGGGTGAGTCAGTATCAAGTACAATTTTAAAAAAATTTCAACTTATACTTCAACCAGATTATATATTCAATCATATCCAATAAGCAATGAACAATAGTAGAAGAGTTACACCAATACACCACAATACACCATGCACAATATATGAGAAATACTCAATAGTTATTGTTCAAGGGAAGTAATGACTTCCAAAGGAAGCTACAACTTCCAAGTTCAAGGGAGGGATAAACCTCCAAGGGAAGATACAATCCTCCAAGATAAAGAGGAGGTTAAACCCTCTATCCTTGACCCTTCCTTACACCCAAGAATATATGAAAGATAATAAAACTTTACATTAAATTATCACCATCAACCAACCATCACATAGAACCTGATAATGCTTCCCGAGACTTCTTTAACTTTTTCAATTCTTCAATTCTTGGAATAATCTGATCATGTAGATAATATTACTCACTATATTCTCTGAAAATCTTCCAAGTTTCACTCCTTGAATCCTCCCAGAAAAGGAGTTATAGAGAAAATAGTAGACCTTATTCAATTCAGGTTTATCCAGGAGAGAGAACTTGTACAACATGCCCCACGCTCAATTTTTAACATCATATTCTAAAATTTTTACACAGGAAACTACAACCAGTACTCTTTTCAATGCAATTGGTCTCACTTCATTTGGATTATCTATGAAGACGTTATGACTGTTTTACTTGGAACACTTGTTTATGACTAGCTTCAGGACTAGTCAAAAACCCTATCTTCCACAGAGTATATCTCCAAAAGATTCTTCCACAGAGTGTATCTCCAAAAGTATAGATAATAAAGAGATTAAAGTTTTACCATAGGTACCTAGATATGTCTTCTCAATACCATACCAATTTCACCATCTGGATCGTTCTAGAAAAACATTTATAGCGAAAATGGTAAGATGACCTATAAATAACATACCCTAGAATACATCACCAAAAGACTTCATCCTCCCTTGAAATTCGACCTTCTTTACTTCATATTTCCTCTGAAATTCGACTTGTGTGTGTTTAAAATGAATGTAAAATGATATTTATTTATACCCTTTATGTCACTTCCTTTTAACATTAGGACCGACCTGAAACTTTCTTATTTTGTAATTATTTTCTTTAATTATCTTCAGGGCGGACCTGTACTTCCTTTTTCAATTCACTTTTTCATCTTCAAAAATTCATTTCTCCTCAACCATGAGGATCCATGTGACGTGCCACCTACCACCGGAAACAAAATGATGTATACTATTCATACATGGGTGTTATATCTGCATGTCCAATGTCCTTCATGTCCAAATACCTTCATAAATCTTGCTGTCCAAAACCAATGACTAGGGTTGATATCAATGACAACAATCAATCTTCCAACAATCTCCCCTTTTGGCATTGATGGAAACATTCATGCTCCCCCTATCCTCATGATCCCAATTTCTCTCCCCTTTTGACATCAATGGAAAAGGGTGGGGCTTCTCCCCTTGAGTTTAATGGAAAAAGGTAATTATCTTCTTTGGGGCTTCTCCCCCTGAGTTTAATGGAAAAAGGTAACTCTCTTCTTTGGGGTTGCTCCCCCTGAACATATAACACTTAATAACACTTCATTTTTATGGTTTCTTTCTTCCTTGGATATTTTTTGTGGATTTAGAATGTTTATGTTACTTGGTCTTCTTGTTTTAGTTCCAACCAATCTTTTTGAACCTTCTTCTTTGATTTTGCATCTTTGTGAGTCAAACGTGAGAGTATATCATTGACCACACATTTTACTAGCACTGAGTAGATTATGCTTCAAGTCTTCAACCAATAGATCATTATTTGCTTTTACATTTTTTCTTCCAAGCTCTACTACACCTTTTCCAAGTATTTTTGCAGATGAGTCATCTCCAAATGCAACATTGCCACCCTTTCTCTTCAAGCTCATGAATTTGTCTTGATCCCCGGTCATGTGTGAAGAACATCCATTGTCTATGTACCATTCATCTTCTTATTTGCATTCTTCAACGGTCAATGCTATTCGACAATATTCATTGTTTAGAATATCTTTCCTTATCCATATTATGGTTGGCATAGGGACATTTGGAATAGGAGCATCTTCATTCATATATCTGCAATTTCGTTCTTTGTAACCAAGATAATTACATTTGTAACACACAATATTTTTCTCCATCAATGGGGAAAATGAATTATAACTTCTATTGACAAATCCACAATTATTTCCATATCTTCTATTTACACCATTCATGTTGCTTGCATAATTGTTCCTTTCATTGATTCTGCAATTAATTTCCTTATGTCCAAAAGTTTTGCAAGTATAACAATGACCAAGAATTTTTTTTTGATACCTGGGAGTAAGTGAACATCTTTGTGATGTAGTCCATGTGAGTTCAAGATCTACTCTTCTGCAGTTTCCTTCATACTGATTGAATCTTCTTTGATTCTTGAAGGTAGGAGGTCTTCTTGGATATTTATCTCTTTTGTAATCATTCCTTCTTTCTGGTATCCTGGTCCACTTCTCATCAATTGTCTGTGTATCTCTTTCTTCAACCTTCTTGTTGGTATTTGCATCTTCTTTGTATGAATTTTCACCCATGCATCCAAGATGTGTTAAGTCTTTTGGAATTTGAGAGTTTATTAAGCTCTTCCTCAATGAGACAACTTCTTATTCAAGTTTCTCACAATATTCTTCTTTATTCATCATTTGGACATTCCTTACTTCTCCTATTCTTCTTGCTTCTTCGAGTAGAGTTTTCAAGGAAATAGTTTCTTCTCTTAGTTTCTCAAAGTATTCTAATTGTTTCTTGAAGCTTACAACTGTCTTTTCACAACTAACCAATTCACTTCTTAGTTTTCTATGCGTGCTTTTGAGCTTGCTATTTTCAATCTCAACATGCTTCAATTTTTTAAGATTCTCATCTTCTTGTTGAATAATTTCTGCTTCATGATTTTATTCTTCTTCATTGGAATTTTCTTCTTCAGTGCCATCTATTTCAATCCTTGGATAAATACATTCAAATTCAACATGTGCTACTCCTTCACAATCAAAACAAAAGAACTGACCTCTATTTTCTTTTTTGAAATCTGAGATGTTGTAATTTGCTTCAAGTTCTTCTTTTTCTTCTGCTTCTTCCCTTGCATAAAGGTCTTGTATCTTGTCCCAAATCTATTTTGTCGATGCACATGATCCCATCTTGGATTTCACTGAATTTTTCAATCCATCCAGGATGGTATCTATTGCCAATTTTTTGTTCCTTCTTGCTTCCTTCTGAGCTGTAGTCTTTGGTTTCTTCAAAGCGTTGTATCTTGAAGAAACTAAGAACCAAACATTTTCCCCAAGAGATTTCAAGTAAGTTTTCATTCTATTACTCCAGTATTCAAAATTGTTTCCATCAAATGGTGGAATCCCATTTGGAATGTTGTATTCCATTTTTTCTTAGGATCTTCCTTCCAGTGGTTAAACTGTTTTGAAGGAAACCTGCTTTGATACCAATTGTTGATACTGAGAGGGGGGTGAATCAATATCAAGTACAATTTAAAAAAAAAATCAACTTATAATTCAACCATATTATATATTCAATTATATCCAATTATCAATGAACAATAGTAGAATAGTTACACCAATACACCACAATACACCATGCACAATATATGATAAATACTCAATAATTATTGTTCAAGGGAAGTAATGACTTCCAAAGGAAGCTACAACTTCCAAGTTCAAGGGAGGGATAAACCTCCAAGGGAAGATACAATCCTCCAAGATAAAGAGGGGGTTAAACCTTCTATCCTTTCCCCTTCCTTCCACCCAAAAATATATGAAAGACAATGGAACTTTACATTAAATTATCACCATCAACCAACCATCACATAGAACCTGATAATGCTTCCTGAGACTTCTTCAACTTCTGCAGTTCTTCAATTATTGGAATAATCTGATCCTATAGATAATATAACTCAATGTATTCTTTGAAACTCCTCCAAGTTTCACTCCTTGAATCCTCCTAGAAAATGAGTTATAGAGAAAATAATAGACCTTATTCAATTCTGGTTTATTCAGGAGAGTGAACTTGTACAACATGCCCCACACTGAATTTTTAACATCATATTTTGAAATTTTTAAAAAGGAAACTACAGCCCGTACTCTTTCCAATGCAATTGGTCTCATTTAATTTAGATTCTCTATGAAGAAGTTATGATTGTTTTACCCATAACACCTGTTTATTACTAGCTTCAGGACTAGTCAAAAACCCTATCTTCCATAGAGTGTATCTCCAAAAGTATAGCGAATAAAGAGCTTAAATTTTTACCACAGGTACCTAGATATGTCTTATCAATACCATACCAATTTCACCATATGAATCGCTCTAAAAAAACATTTATAGCAAAAATGGTAAGATGACCTGTAAATAACATACCTTAGAACACATCACTAAAAGACTTCATCCTCCCTTGAAATTCGGCCTTCTTTACTTCATTTTTCCTCTGAAATTCAACTTGTGTGTGTTTAAAATGAATGTATAATGATATGAATTTATACCCTTTATGTCACTTCCTTTTAACATTAGGGTCGACATGACACTTTCTTATTTTGTAATTCTTTTCTTTAATTATCTTCAGGGCCGACCTGTACTTCCTTCTTCAATTCACTTTGTCATATTCAAAAATTCATTTCTCCTCAACCATGAGGATCCATGTGACGGGCCACCTACCATCGGAAACAAAATGATTTATACTATCCATCCATGGATGTTGTATCTACATGTGCAATGCCCTTCATGTCCAAATACCTTCATCAATCATGTGGTCCAAAACCAATGACTAGGGTTGAAATCAATGACAACAACCAATATTTCAACAACAAAAAAACATAGGAGTATGATATAGGGATAATCAAATCCAATTTTCATATAAGTATAGTTGGGATCCTCATCTAACACATGATTTAAAAATGAGTTTTCACAAGGAAGAGTCGAGGATATAACCCCTTCGAGGCTTGACCAAGCGTTGTACATAGATCGTATTTTGGGGGTTTCGATAGTACCCATACCTCCTTGAGAGGAATTTCTTTCAAAGCTTTAGTATTTGTTACCTTGTCCATAATTTTTATCCTAACTTTCAACTGTACTCCCCAGACACTAACTTCTAGTTGGTATCCTTAGTTTCTTTTCCTAGGTATCTCAAAGGTGACTACAGGGGGTTTCCCATGGTTCCAAAGGTAGACGTTATATCACATTATCAATACCACTATAGGGTGCCCCACGAAGCGAGGGTTACTTGCATCGGGTAGGGTTGGTAATTGGACGTCGAGGTAACTTCTTCTTACTCCTTCATTCATCGGTATTGGGAGTTAATCAACTCATGCCAGTTTCCAAAAGGTCCCTTTCTACTTTTTCATTTCTTTGGACTCAGGACCTTATTAACTTGGGTTGAAGTTTTGGAGAAGTTGTTTGTTTGTGATGTTACTCTTAGAACCTTTTAGTGGAGTGATATTTTGTATAGTTTTACTTAGGTTATGTCTGTATCACCACTTTTGGATCGTAGATTCAAGGTGGTCGACCAATCACTCCACCGGTGTTATAGAAAATTTTGCCTCACCCCATGCAACTTGTTTGGATGGAATTTCCATTTCCCTATGCAGACTTGAAGTCCCTTGTTGTACCTTCCAAAGCCAAAATATCATATTTTTCCACATATATGGGCCCAACCAGTTAGAAAACATGTGTATATGTAGGTTGCTCCATTACAACCCACGTACATCAAGTTTGGTGATCAAAATTAAAAATTGTGTTGGGTTTCCATGTCACGTCACGAGATCCATGATCCTTGACCTTCCATATACTAGAAATGTTCTGAATTGGCCCTTCAGTTCCACTTGAAGGCTATAAATTGAGCCATATCCAAACTGTGCAAGGGGAGAGAATTCAAATTTTGAGAGCGAAGATACTCTGGAGAGATTTCACTTCACATTGCGTTTGCATCCCTTTATCCTTGAAAGTTTGAACACATTTTTCAGCCACCAAGCTCTCTCTTCTTTGATGGAGAACCTCATTGTCTCCTTTATATGAGCTTTCCTTTGGTGGAGGATTGAAGTGGTGGAGGGACTTATTTTCTCTGTTCCGATGTGTGCCGGTACAAAATTTTGCCACATATGTACTTTTATTGATTATTTTAATAGAAATACTCTTTTCTTGTCCAATTGATATCTTGCAAATATTTGAATTATTATTCCATGGGCGTATTTGTCATGAATGTTAATGGATTATGCTATTTTATAAGCTAACATTATATATTATCACCATATGCTTGTGTATCTTGGTTGTTGAGATCAAGTTGTAGGTATAAATATTTGAGTTGCGTGCTCAACGGTGGTCTTCATCGAATGTCCAGACGAGGTAGGATCTTGATCTTGTCATGTTATCATTTAATTTATATAGCATACTTTGGATTACATTTTATTTCTGTGTGTCATTCCATATGTTGTGTTTTAGCCCATGCCATAGAGTGATTTTCACCGTAACATAATTGGCGACCATACTGGGGATTGATCTTCTATTTTGGGGTTTGGAGTGTTTTTCTCCTTGAATTTCTCTCTGTTAGTGTGAGTTTCCTGGTCGCTTAATTTCTTGACAACCTATTTTTAATTTGCATCTGCGTTTGTTGGCTTAATCCTTGCCCTAACAATGTTTTACTACTTATACGCGGGTTTTCCCTTGACATACGCGTACATACACGAGTTGTCCTTCTATAGGGCACGTACATATGCAATTTTTCCTCAAACAGTCACATACAACAAAGTTTTGGGCTTACTGGCCAAGTTTGGTGTTCACTGGGTGAGTTTGGTTGGTTGCCGAGTCTTCTAAGGTCTCTGTCCTAACTGTTGAGTTCTTACGAAGTCATAGGAAACCTTCTTTTTGTTGAATTTTCAGGCAATATTCTTTCTTATCATCTTTTTCATTGGTTGTCCTTGCATCTTGGTTTGAGTGTTTGCTTCTTGGTATCCTGCTTGGATTGTCTCTTTTTGCTTGTAGTAGGGTCTGTATATCAAGCTCCTATTCAGTCCTTGCATTTTCATTTATTTATATAAAAAATACAAAAAAAAATACTCATTTTGAATTACAACATTTTCTCTTTTGGTTATTTAGTATTATCTTGACATATGTGGAAGGATTGCATCTTATTGAATTTGTATAATTGCATTTGAAAAGATTACCATCTTTTGAGAATTTAAGATTAGGACTTAGCACTATGTTTATATTCATTTCTTTTATATGCTGAGTCATAAATATCATCAGTTTCATGACCACATCTCTTGAGTAAACAAATCCATTAAAAGTAACGTTGATTAATTAAAATTGATTAGAAATGATTTTATTTCTCAGGGTACACAAACAAGCATAGGATATAGGGCCTTGGAATATGATTTTGTGAGTAAAATTATCCAAGGCTATTAAATTAAACATATGTGTCTGATCAGGGAGTGGTGAAATCCATTATGTAATTAGTGACATCAGGATGCTCCACTCACACCTTATTTAAGCACGAGGTCATGCGAAGTTGGTTGCAGATATATCCCTCTAATACCTTCCTATCGTCAGAGATATTTATGTGGTTTCATTTGTATACGGGGGTCTTGCTAGTACCTTTACCTCCATGAGAGACAATGATTTCAATATTTTGGGCTTTTTTACCCTTCCCATATGGTGGACCAGAATTACGACTGTTCACCTGTGCATTGGTTATATTGTGGTGGATTTAGTTTCTTGACATAGGTAGCCACATAGGTTACTTGTAGGGGTTATTATGTGGGTACCCCGAGTCAGATAAGGGTCAAACAACACAAAACCTTTATGGAGGATTACCTCTCTGGGGGAATCTAACCAACTACGTTGTTAATCCCATAAGGGCCCTTATAACTTCTTTTGATACCTCCATTCTTTTGAAGAGAGTCTTAGGCCCCTCTTGGGAGATACATACATACTCTAGTGAGGGATGCCCCTTTTTAGCCGCTACATCCTGTTTGTGTGCATTGGCCCTTTTTCTTTACTTTGGTGTGCTCTCTAATTATTAGTTGGCCTTAGGATTTTGTATTGCATTGTGCATTTTCATTTCTATGGTTAGTGGAGCTCCCATGACTCCCTCAGTTAACACTACCCATCCCATGATTTTTGCTCATTCCATGGGGACGAATCCTTTTGTATTTCTGAGTGGTACACTGAATCATGATACTCAACCAATAGCTTGGGCCTCTAATCCTTTTTCTTTTGGTATGCCAGACATGTCTTCACACTTGGCATCCTTTGTCTCATCATCTTATGTGAATCCTAGTTTTGGGTGTGGGGGCATGATGCCTCCTTATTCTCCCTTTTTGTTTGGTGGGAGTCATATCTCTCAACCAACTCCCATGGTTGGAGGTTGGAATCCTCCTTCCTATAGACCCAATCCTAGCTTCGCTTTTCCCATATCAAGTGATGAAATGGGCAGTTGTTACCCATGATTTTGGTCGTCATGATGATGTATTGATGATGGTGTACTCAGGCTCTTCATAAGAACTTTCTCCTGAGAAAAGTTACTTTCATCTCTTCCTAGAAAACTCATTTTTGGAGAAGGTTCACATGATTCTAATATATTTGGGTGCGATAATGACCCATTCTCGCAGGCTGCTTTAAGCCAGGGTGCGAACTTCTCGCACCGTGTTGAATAGCCAGGGTGCGAACTCTTCTTAAAGCATGGAAAAGATGAATTCTCGATGTTTCTAGAAGGGAATATTCTAGAAGAATGGGTTGGCATTTGAATGGTTATCCTTGTACTGGATTCCCTGATATTGTGGGATCATTCTTATCCAAGTAACTATCTCATTCTCTCCTATATATTGAGGGAATTCTCATGGAAAAGGTTAAGCAAGATTCATTGGAGAATTGGTGAAAGAATTGTGTGAAGGAGTTAGCTTGAACAATAGCTTGGAGACTCTAGCAAGTCTATCAAGTGGATTGGATCTTCTTCATACAAGGATTGAGCAAGTGTGTGTGTTGGAGCCAAGAGTCATCGAAAGGAAGCTTGCGACATCAAGGTGATCAGGTTGTAATCTTTACTTTCAATCAATATGATACAGCGGCATGTCCCTTTCCCATAAAGCTATTCTCACTTTATTGTGTAATTCCTTGATCATACACATAAGTTAACTGTTGAATATGTTTTGATATCTTCACTTTGGTTGGTTTGTGTTGTCTTGGTCTTGACCTCACGAGAGCATCGGAGCGAAGCGGGAGCAACAGAGACCCTAAGAAGCGATATTAAGGTATGTTTCTTATTCCTTCATACTAGCTAATTCAATGGTCAAAACTTAGGGAAAGAGTCATGTCCTATCCTGTTTTGTTCTAGATCCAAGTGGATCTAGGGAGATCTGTTAGTGTCCGCACCTACCGATTAGTCCAATAACAAAATTGGTGACTCCACTAGGGAACATCCCATTTTTCTTTGTGGCTTTTGGTGTTTTTCCGTGGCCATTTTCTCTTGTTTTACTTTTCTCCTTTCCTATCAATCTCTGAGTCTTTAGGATATCCTGATACACCCTCTGGGTCCAGAGGCCTTTTCAAAATTTGCTTCATTTCCAAAAAATTGACTAGTTTCAGAGGTTCTCGCACTGTACTTCACTTTTGCCTGCAAGAATCTATAGAGTTCACATCCTTCCTTTAGGTTTAGTGTGAGGTTCTCACACTCTGCTCAAGGGTCACCTACGAGAATCACTAATTCTCGCACTTTGTAACACTCACAGCCTGCAAACCCATTTTTTCAAACTTTTGGATTTGAGTTTTGGTATCTTCAACTACCCAGATCAGTCTAGGTGCCTCATAAGAGTTTCTTGGACCATTGATTGATGTATTTCTTGTGTTTGTTTTCGTGCATGGACAGTCTTAGGATTTCCAAGGCTTTTCTTGTCATTTCTGTCTTGATTTTCGTTTCTTGACTTTTCTTGGAAAAACCATACTCTCTGATTTCAGAGTCTGGGTGTGTTTGATTAGTTAAGAACCGGGGATCGGTTGAAAGTTGAGTTTTCTTGGTCTTCATCATTTGCTTATTGTTTGAAAGATCACTTTTCTTATGCAATTGAAAATACTATATTGGTTTGCTTTTTATTTTTGTTTTCATTGAAAGAGTGATTTGGTTTTTTTTCATTGCTTGTTCATTGGCTTTTGATTTGCAGTACTCTCACTATCATGGTGTGAGTCCTTTTTGAAAAGTGAACAAACGTTTTTCTTTCAAAATATATTTTTCGTCTTCGAAAACATTGAAAATCAATGGTTGAAATTATTGAAAAAGGAACAATAGAGAATTGTTGTTGATGCGTGATTTGTTGTCTTTGCATTTTTAAGGAAATTGTATTGTAGTTCAAGGTTGATCTGGAAACTTTCTCTTTCCCTCCCATCCATAGGATTCATTGAAT